>CATIWJ010086359.1:0-10435 GCA_949640765.1 Croton laevigatus | reverse complement strand
CTGTGGGGTCAACCCACGTGGGGTGGAGCTGACCCTTAAGTGGACTGACCTCAAGTGGACTGACCATGGTGGAGCTGACCTCGTGGGAGCTGACCATATGGACTGACCTTGGGACTGACCTCGTGGGAGCTGACCATGTGGACTGACTTTGGGATTGAGCTTCTGGTGGTGGAGCCTTTATGTGGGCCTAAAGTATGGGCTATCATCAAAAATCTTTTGAAAAAGGAACTAAAACCTCTAGAACCGAAGAATCGAATCTACATTGACGTCGAATTGGATACAAATCTGGATATATTAATCAAGAATATAAAAAATAAACAAATAATAATATGATGAAAAAAAATGGGTAGCCACTGAAAAAAAAGTATTATTATTAGTGACCGCCCAAAGAATTCATGAAAGAAAAGAAAAACACATGAGAAAGTTAATTATCCTTTTCGTTTGCAAAATATGTCACATTCAACTTTAATTACGGAATGAATGCATTGGATAGTAAATTTATCTTTTTATAATATTTATAAAATAAAATAGTAGTAAGTTATTTTATATTTTAAAACTCTAATATTTAATAAAATATGAAGAATAAAAATGGAAAAAAAAATTTATCATTTATTACATATGAAGTGACACTTATTTTAAATGAGTGTTGTCACATGGTAACATGGTTTGCAAAATGGATGGAGTATCTCCACATGATAACCCTTTTTTCATTTTATACTAATTTTTTTTGTCCAAATGTTGTGCTACAATTTTAATCATATACCAATTATTTTAATTTTATCACTTTAATAATTTTCAAATCAAACAATCATTTAATTTTTTTTTTTTAATTTTTGTAATTCTTTTAAATCAGTGAACCAATTTTTTTATTTTCCAATTTATAGATAGTCTAATAGACTAAAACACTAAAAACATACAAAATATGATTTAATCTAATTTTCGTAAAATAAGGAGCTAGTGCCAAAAACAACGAAATCAGGCATTCAAATGGGTTTGGCTTCTGTCTTTGTACGTACTTAACTTTGTTGCTATTTATTTGATAGTTTGGTTCTGGTGGTATGGTTTGTGTGGTTCAATACATGGTGAATTTGGTCTAGGACTAGAACGATTATATGGTAAAAACGTGATTTTAATTGTTGAAAGGTTAGAGGGCAAACCATATTTAAGGATCAAACATCTCTGAAATATTTTATTAAGTAAATGAAATGTTCTTTTCTAATATAAGAGTTCATAAGGAACTCTGTTTTGTATATGAGTAGCAGTCAATAACATTTCTGACCTAAAGATTTTGGGAAACCCAACTTGGAACATTACGACTCTTCTTACATTTAGGATTTTCTTGTGTCTTTCTATCCTTCCTTTTTGCCATAGTACATTTGGTTTTGAACTTGAATAGATTCCTAACTTGTGTGTTTACAAACTGAGTATCATTTTTATATCCAAACTATTTTGATTTTTGTGTCTCTTCACTTAATCTCTCTTTCTCCCTTGCAATCTTACTACTCGTCTCCTCCTCTCCTTCAAACCGTTCTTTCTACTCTCTCTAGTGGTTTCAACAAGTTTTCTTCTTGAAGATGAAGACCTGGATGGGTTGAAGAGAAGGTTCTCTTTTATTTTTTCTATCTTGGGTTTTCGTCATCTTCCTTTTCTCCTTTCAATTATTGTTCGTCGCGGTGGTTTGAGAAGACGAAGAAACTGTCTATTCAAGCTCCACCTCTAGTTCAAGGGCCTGCAACCGTTGAAGCTCGTCTTGGGTTCTTCAGGTTGGAGATCGTCTCAACTGATTTTTGGTTGAGTAAATTAGTTTTCTTTCCTTCTCTTTTTTTTTTTCCCCTTTTTTTTTAGTTTTTAGGGATCTATGGTAGGGACAGTGGCAGACCTATTAAGGGGCATGGAGTGCCCCAGGCCTCACCAAAATTGAAAATTTATCTTAAGTTCTCGTGTAAAAAGGCTCCACTATTTAAAAATAAAAAATAAAAAACAGAGGTTGATTTGTTATTAACTTTCACAAAGTTCACACGTAGACAAGTCCCACTTTCCTTTTGCTTTAACTTTTAGCTTTCCTTTTCATTCAATTTCAGTTGTGCTTCTTTTTAGCTTCCCATTGAATTGCAGAACAAGCAGCATCGTTCCCGATAAAAGCTTGGATAGAAGCTGCGAGCTTGAGGCAAATAGGTAAGGTAAGTCTTCAACCAAAGTAAACTCCGGCTTCTGATTTATATTTTATTTAATTATAAGTTTTGTAATTTGAGGAGGATAAATTCAAATTGAATATGTTGGATTTGATAACAATTATTGATGATTTAACCAAGAATCTTGCAATGGAAGATGAGATTAGAAACCTCAGAAAAATTATATCCATTGACTGAAATGCTATTTTTCAAAACTAGATTGGATTATGTTCTAGGTTAAGACCATAACTTCAGTTTTTTTTTTTTTCGGAGATCAATTGTTAAATGATTATTTGGTTACTAATTTAGAGAAAGATTTGTTTTTGAAAGTTAGTGTTGACGACATTGTAAGTTGTTTCCAAAATATGAGAACTCGACGGCAACAATTGTAGTAGATTTTAGTTAATATGAATTATTATGTGGAATTATTTGATGTTAAATGAATTTTTGAGTGTATTGCTTACATAGTGGCGGAATTTTTTTAATTTTATTATATGTTCTTTAGAGTATTTAGTTTCGATGCCCACCAAGTTAAAAATTCTGGGTCCGCCTCTGGGTAGGGATTTCAGTTTCTAAACCGCTGATTTTGATTATGAATGTAGTAATTTTTCTTTTCGGGAAGTACTAATTTTGTTGCAGCAGCAACTCGGAAATGAAAACTCATTCTTTATCTCCGTGGCTGTTTCGATTTCTACTCGATCTCCTATCAGTTTCTCCCCTTCAGACGAGGGAGCAAGTTATAAGCCCAAACCATGTTAAGAAGCCCAAATCATATACAACCTCTCACTTTTGAGGGCAAATATGTACATTACTTCATCCTTTTTATAAAAAAAAAAAAAAAATTAATTTCCATCTGGTAGAAAAATAATGACCTGGCACCGCTGGCTGGGATTCGGACTGGTATATGGCTAAGCTCCGCTCATATACTCGGTTATATGGATATAGGTTGGATTCAAACCCATGACTTTTAGAATTGGCAAAACACACTTTTCTCCTGTGCCATAAGCTCAATTATGTCTTTCTATTACATGGAACCTCCACCTTTTTTTTACTGACTCTCACAGGCCTGTTGCCTGAACAACACCGGCTGGTCACTGGGATTTTTACCGATCGCAAAAATTTGACTAAAATTTTCGCCGGTCACTGAAAATCAGTAATATTTTTAATTTTATTTTAAAAAATAAAATAAATAAAAAGTGGTAAAAAAAAATAAAAATAAATGTGCTGTTTACTACATTTTTCAAAATTTTATTATTTACTAAAGCAAACTTAAAAAATATGCTATTTATTTACATTTTCCAAAAAATATAAGTGACTCTTGGACTATGAAGCCTGCTTTGTAGTATTGTGGCCAACAAAATTTAGAGGCCCCCTGAACTAGCATAGTTTTATACTACAGCACCCTGAATAAAAAATGCAATTTTAAACCCTCATACTAATCATTTCATATACACGAGCACCCTCCGTCTAATAGATAATGGTGCGTGTGGCACAAACAGACGGAGGACGCATTATTGTTTAAAAATTATGACTAGGCTAATAATATTTACAGAGCCCTGTACTACCTCAAATTTATATGATAGGACCTTGAATTATAAAACGCTGCATTTGTGCAATATTATTGGCCTATCATATAAGTTTGTAGTAGTATAGGAGCCTTTAAATATTACTAGCCTAGGATACATTCATAATTTAAAACAGTAACACGCTCTCTGTCCATTTGTGCCATAGGCAGCACCCCTATTTATTGAATGAAGGGTGCTCGTGTATACGAAACGGTTAGTACGAAGATTTAAAAGTGTGTTTTTACTAATAAATTGTGGTAGTATACGGGCTTCTAAATGTTTATTGGCGTAGTATTGTTGGATTATTTTGGGCTTGTTTTGTGAGAGGTGTTGAAAATACAAATGAACGAATTACAAATTACACATCATTTGAGAGAAATAGAGAAAGAATAATATATTAGGAATTTGTCTTGAAATTCTGAAATTGAATGAAAAATTAAAAATTACCTCACTTCCATTTTTTCTCACGAACTAAAAAGTAATAGGTGAAAAAATTGGAAAAAAAAATTTTTTTTTTTGCCTTCCATATTCCCTTCATAATAAAATTAGGAGGGGAATGGAAAATATAATAAAGTCAATTTATTTTCCTCCCTTACCTGAAAATAGAGAAAAACATGCATTTGAAAAATGTTTCAAAATAGAGAAAATTGATTTTGCGGAATGTAATTTGGGTGAAAATACAATTTACCTTACAAATTAAAGATGGTGTAATGTAGGGTGTTAATTCTTTAAAACGTGAAAAATTTTTCATCAAATAAATAAAAGTAAAAATATTTTTTCGGGATGATTTAACGAATTAAATAATTTTTACGAATTCTCCAATTAACCGAATTTAACAAATAATCTTCTGATTTAACGAATTTAATGTTTTAACGGAATTTAACATTTTCAGCGGAATCAAATAGTTAAATTTAACCAAATATAGAGCAAATATATTGTTTTCCAATTACTAGTACAATACAACTATTTTATTTAAATCCACATTACAGAACATAATAAATTTAAAATTACATAACAATAAACAGAACAACAATATTAAACAGAACAACAATATTTTACATAACAACAAACATAATAATAACAATAATAAAATGATCAATAGGTAATGAGAAGAATAACAATTCCATGTTTAGCGATTTTAAAGGCATAAAGAAGGCATGCAACTCCACTTTCAATTACATATCTTTAAAATCCTAGGTTTAGTTTATTTTTAAACGTTCAATTCGTTAAATCGGAGAAAATTTTTCTCTAAACGTAAATTTTACGATTTAACGAAATAAATGAAATCTCTTACGATTTAACGAATAAGAAAAAATTTTAACGTTACGAATTTTACGATTTTATTTGAATACTCCTAGAATGGGACTTTTGCATGGTTCACCTGGTGGATGTTGCATGTGTCTAAACTCGTGTTAAGAGAGGTGCGTAAGAATTGTGATACTTGGTTGGGTGCAAAACGATAGAAATTTGTGGGGCTGATTTTTACTGTTACTTTGTACAATAGAAATGGTACGCATTATTTTTGGCTTTCATAAAATATATATGAAATGGCCACATACATGTCGATGTCCTGACGAAAGAAAATGCTAACCTATAGTGGAAAAAATAAAAATTTCAGTCTCCCACCGCCGTGTCTTTGTCCCCAACTATACCACCACAACACTATGCAACAAATATGTTTTATTCAATGTGTAAATAGCATGTTATAAAGCACCAAATATGTCAGATCTTATAATAATACATATGCCTATGTCAGATGGAAAATTACATATATTTTAATTTGTAATAAATAAGCCCAATAGAGTAGCTTAGTAACAAAACATCTATTTTCTAGAACTGAGATTCCGAATTCAAAGCTTATCTAGCTTTCCTTCTCCGATTCTCCCTTAAAATAGAATATCTATGTAAATACTTCCTTTGCTAATGTTTAATGTGATGACCTCCTCTCCAAATTTTTTATCCTTCCAAATGGCTCAGTTGGGTCTTGCTTTCACTCATTATTTTACACTCATCCGCGTTTTGTCAAGAAAAAAGTAGCAAAACACCTTTTGCAATCATAATTTAATTGAATGGTGATCCATATAATTGTTCAAATTTCACTTTGAACTTGAAATTTTGTTATATGTTCAAAATTGAGGAAATAATTGATTCATTTTTTTCACCTAATTGATTCATTTGTTTGAAATACTAATAATCATCCTTAAAATATTAATTAATCAAATTATTGATTTAATCTGAAAACTACAGTTCTTCTAAATGCAGTACAGCAAAGAAAGACAAAGCAAATTTATTTTGATCATCACGTGCAGATTTGTCACATCAAACGGTCACTTTTCAGCTTAGAGAACCTCAAATAAACGTTACCACTATAAAATCCAGAATTCAACATCGAATCCAACCACCCATAAGAATCTAATCAAGGTTTCAAACATATAATAATAGAAACATAATAACATTAATTCCCTATAATTAAGTTCCACAATCCACTTGCACTACAACACAACAAAACCAAAATGTATCATAATAATTTATAACTATAACTTAATTTAGTTTAATATAAATCACTACACTTAGTAAAATAATTAATCAACGGTGATGAGGACAGAAAGTGACTAAATAGTTGCCGCGAGTGCAAGTTGCAATGCTTGTAGGGTCATCATAAGCATAAGAATAAGCTCTTGGACAAGCTGCTTTGAAGATCCTTGAATAAGCCGTTGGCTTACACGACTGGGGGCTACCGTATAGCCCAGTACAACAATATCTTGGAGAGTTGAAGGCGGAGCAAGCGCTCTTACACGCCACAACTCTCCGATTTGAACGAACTTGTAGCCCAACGGGACACATCATGTTTAAGTCGCTTACGCAGCCAGCGTAAGCACATTTTCCAGAACCCTTAAAGGGGGTTATGGCAATACCAAGATTGTACCCATCTACTAAACTCACATCGTAGAAATCTTGGTCTTTTCCAAGTGTAATTTCTGCTAGAGTTGCTGGTGGAGCACCTCCAACGCCATTACAGTACAAAGACCCACCGCAATCACCAGTTGCACACCGTCCACGGCCGGATTTGTCAAAAACACAGCCGTGTCGTCCCCAGAAACGGCCGGACCAAAGTGGTGGAAGTTTAAGATTAAAAGCTTTGTTTGGTAAGAGCTTGAAGCCTCCACGAGCTAAAATTGGCTGCCCTGCGTTTGGTAGAATGCCTGGCCAAACTGGATGGCTACATTTGTTGATTAATGTGAGTGTAGTTGAAGAAACCTCCACTGTAAAACAAAATGATCAGGAAAAAAAAGCCATTAAAAGTTAAGAACGAGCTTAAAAAAACACAAGTTTTAAGTTAGATTTAGATCCAACTAAGAAAAGAGGAAGCGGGTATGGTTTGTTACCTGCAATGTGGTTGATGGTGAGAGTGAAGAGCAAGAGACTGAATAGAGATCTTGACATTATCGCCATGTCTACACCACAGAAGTGAAAGAAAGAAAGAAAGAAGAAGAAGAAGAAGAAACAGAGTCTCACCGTACTCCTTAGTTGTGTAGCTGGGTATAGTTGGGTTTTATAGAGAAAAGAGAAAGGGGTTAAGAGAAGTAATTGTTAAAAAAGTTGGTGAATTTACAGATGTTTTTTGAAACAACTGACTTTTTTGAGTACCCAACTCTTTTTTTCCCCAAATGAGTTGCTCAACATTGAAAAATGTTCAAATGAGTTGTTCATCTATGTAAAATGCAACAAATAAGTTGCTTTGTGTCAGGACTATTTCATAAATTTGAAAGGCCCTGTATAAAATATTAAAATTAGGTGTTGGATGTCATAAAAATTATGATATATAAAATTAAAATGAATAAAAAATATGTATTCTGAGAGTGACTCAACAGAAGATGTTTGATAAAATAAGTTACATCTTCTAGGTTCAATTCTTAAAGTACACATTTAATACTATTCTTTTTTCTAATTTTTTAAAAATTTGGAAGCTCTTAAAAAATGGAGACTTTGTGCAAATGTTGTGATTGCACAGGGCTTTCTACAGGTCTATTTGTGCCATGTGGCGGTGGAGCTTCGGCAGACTGTTGGCATGGCACATGTCATGTGGCGGAAGAAGCTGACACCATGCCACATGGGCGTACTCCCGTAGGTAGCTTTGACCAAAATGAAAAAAAAAAAAATTCCACCTTTCTACAAAATGGAGAAGACAAACATAAACGTTGCTATCACCGAATCTAGAAGGAACGAGAAGAAGGCTAACTGTTAAAAAATCTCTACTTTTCACTCGCAACCATTGCTGATGAAGGCCATGAAAGGTGTCGGTGAAGACAGTGATAGCTTCGTCAGAGAGAATCACATCGAATGGAGGGCGAGTGGTCGTAGGTCAGTGTTTTGAGGTGGCGACGGAAAAATATAAATCTGTCGTTTATTGTTTATTTTGTCGAAGAAAGAAGAAGAGTATGTTCTTTTCTTTATTTTTTTAAAATTAAAAAAAAAAAAGGAATATGTGTCCCTATGTGGAGACGCCTATGTGGCATGTCGACAGAATCCATCGCCACTTGGCACAATGCAACTCATTTGTTGCATTTTTCATAGATGAGCAACTCATTTGAACATTCTTCAATGTTGAGCAACTCATTTGAACATAAAAAAAAAAAAAATTGGGCAACCAAAATTGTCAATATTCCTTTTTGATATAAAAAAAAAAGAATCGTAAATGTGGTCCCGCCAGATTGATTTGATTGGAGTGAGAAACAAATTATTTTCTGACATTTTTTTGAAAAATATTTTTAAAAATTTAATGTAGTATAAAAATTGTATGAAATTTTTCTAATTTGATTTTTTTTTTTTTTTATAGCCATCATTTTTCATATTTTTAGATACCGCTTAACTTAACGTTTAATTTATTTAGTCTAATTTATCATGAACAAATGTATTTTTTTTCTTTTTGTTTTTATTTTTTATTTTTTTTGCCTTTAGTTACTTCTCAAAGGTTTGAACCTGAGACCTTTTGGTCTTTGGTGACTTACTTCACCACCAAGTCAACCCCCTTGGGTTAATAAATAATAGATGTATATGGGATAATAAATTACATAGTTTATATAAATTTTTAATTTTTTTTTTTTTTGATATCAAATTGCTTGGATTATTATTAATTTGTCAATAACAAATGAGCAATAAAATCTGGCCATTGATCCCACAGATGAAAGTTTGCATCCTGCGGAGTAGAACCTGCTAAGGCGTGCAGATTCATTTGTTTTAAATAAAATTTGCAAGAGGCATTTGTTTTAAATAAAATTTGCAATCGTCAACTATTCCTCCTAAAGCGTTCAAATCGGTACTTGACCCCTTAATTGCACCCACAAAACCACAAACAATCACTCTGAAAAGTAACTTGCCTTAAAGGTCGTACTGTATAACCATTGCAATGCATTCCTTAAAGCTAATGCTTCTGCAACAACCGGCTCAAAATTGCCCAACTCAACACCTGCACCTGCCTTAACAAAAGCTCCATCATGATCTCTTACCACAAAACCATATGATGCAAAATTCAAACCCAACGGGATCGAGGCATTAACATTCATTTTAACCCATCCCAAAACTGGAGCTTGCCATCCCAAATCACCATCTGCGGAACTGGACGTTACTGACCTTCGTTGCCTGTATCCTTGCCAGCTACGAAGATAACTGACAGATCTTGAAGCCACAAAATAAGGAGCATCATGATGACCCTCCCACACCTGCGTAGAGTATTTCTATCATTCCAGATACCACAGAGCAACATTATAAACCTCTCCAAATCTTCTTTCGGCCACTGCTTAGAGTAAAAACTCAACAAATCCAGCAAGTTCGCAAACTGATTATGTTTAATATTAACGCCTTGATGAACTAAGACAACTATGCATGACTACAAGCAATTAAAGAATGCAAAATAGTCTCCACACCTCCACAAAATGAACAATCGGCAGCAAGTGGCACTCCTCTACCCCTTAATCCATCCTTAGAAGGCAAAATATTTCTACAACCACGTCAAATAAATTGACGTACCTTCGGTGGAATTTTCAAACTCCATAACAGCTTCCATAACTCTGAATTTCACATTGGTTCCAAAGGTAGCGTAGAAGAAACAATAAAATTATACCCAGATTTCACCGAGTAGGTTGCATTCTTTGTCCAATTCCATATTTAATATTAGTGGCGGAGCCAGCCGAGGAAAGGGGCCCACTTTTCTGGCAGCAGCGGCGGCCGACAAGAATTTCCTTCTTTATTCCCCTTTCTTTGCCACTGCTGTCTTCTAACTAAATTATTGTTTTGGTGCCAATAAATAGGGCTGCAAATGAGCAGAGCGGCTCGCCACTCGGCTCGATAAATGCTCGCTCGTCAAATAAACGAGCCGAGCGCGAGCGCAAGAATTAAGCTCGTTTATAAACGAGCGGTTTGCGAGCATGCTCACGCGAGCGGCTCGTTCATTTAGCTCTAAACGAGCATGCTCGCGAACGGCTCGCGAACACCCACATAATATATAAACCTAAATTTTACCCTAATTTTAGATATCTACCTACTTCCACTCTCTCCTCTTGCTGCTCCCCTCTCTCCCTCTCTCGCCTCTCTCCCCACGATCTGGAAATCGACAACCCCTTAGCAGCCCGACCGACGGTGAAGCCGTTCCAGATATCCGACGCGACGTCCGCCCGCAGCAGTAGCTGCTCACCTCGTCTC
>CATIWJ010086349.1:0-16665 GCA_949640765.1 Croton laevigatus | reverse complement strand
CAAGGCAAATGTTCAATCTTATATCAAAATTTACTTCATAATTCCTCTAAGCAGTAAACAATTTAGCTCATCATATTAATTTCAACAAAATAAAAACAAACAGAAAAGAAACATAAATAAATATTGCCAAATCAATTCAATCAACAAATCTTTTAAATGATTAAATTCAATCCAAGCACAAATTTAATATCAATCCGTCAACAGCACAACTTCCACAAATTCAAATGTAAAACAGAGAAAATAAAAGAACAAAGGAAATACTGCAATGGCAATCTCTTATCACCAAAATTGGATCTCTGTTCAAGTTTCAAGTACGAAGCAGAAAATAAAAATAATAAATATCATAACCCAAACAATTTAATTCGTAGAATAACTTCAAGATCAATCTCAAACCAAATACAAATTAAAAATCAATTAACTAACATTGCATTTTTCTGTAATTAAAATCAATCCAGAACATAATTTCATAATCCCAATCTCAATCCAATAAAAACAACAAAGAAAATAAAAATAATTAACCCAAATGTAATACCCACAAAACTGTTCTAGCCGTGAAGAACCAGCCGGCGTCGTTTCTGGTTGCCATTCAGTCTCCTCCGTCCAAAGCCAACCTTCAGCTCGTGTTCTTACTCCTTCACCAACCGTGCTTCTGTTCTTCACCAAAACCAGAAAAAGAAATGCCCAAAATTAGATCCAGTTGCCTCAAGAATAAATAGCCCGGTGCCTTGCTCAGGTCATCGTCCATCCGTCGCTTCCAAGCAGAATCGTCATCCAAGAAGATGCGACCAAAGCCCAGCCGCTGCTTCCTCTGTTTTCAGAACGTCCCCTTCCAAAATCAGACCCAGCCTCTTGCTTCCTTCGATTCACGCTACTGCTCTGCCCTAAAGAAGAACAGATCCCGTCTCCTCCTTTATCAAACCAGCTGCTGCCTTCTTTTTTCAAAACCCAACCTCCATTTCAGTTCGTTCACGCCAGAGAAGAGGATTGGCATCTTGCTCAGATCGCTTTCCCTTTCACCAAATCCATTGCTCTCCTCTTCAAATCGTGCCTTCCTTTTTCCTTTACAGCCCATTTTCTCTTTTCCAGATCAGATCGTGCTCCCCTGTTCTCTCTTTCACGTGTAAAGCTGCCTCCCTTTTCTTTTCCATTTGACCCAACTGTTATTCCTTCCCCTTTCCAGCTCGTGTTTCTCTCCAAAACCAGCTGCAATTTTCTATTTTTTCAAGAATTCCCATTGTGCCCCTCAATCTAACTCAGCTACTATCTCTATTTAAAACCAATCGTGTAAAGCTGCGTTGCAATCCAAGGAGCTAAACGCAGCTCATTTCTGAGTTTTGATCAAATAAACAAACCTTCACGCCAAAAATGCAGCCAAACCATGCGTTTTGGTTGATTTCTTTCCTATTTAACCCACATATTTCACAAAACTTCCAAATAAACTCTAGGCCTTATACAGTATTCTTCTAATCGCCCAATTCTTTGTCTCTTCTGCAATATTATCCAATTATACCCTGAAAATTAAAATATAAGAAAATAGTGCCACTAAGAGTAAATGTTTACCAATTAAATGCAAAATTAAGCAACATTTTACGTAAAAACTTATATAAAATTGGCACTAATCAACAACAAGAAGAGGTTCGTAGAAAAATCATGCCACAAAGTTTTACCCCTAGTGCTTCAAATTCTCATGCTTTTTTCTCTCAAACTGAGAAGAAACATTACAAAGGTAAGCATCCAAATTTGAAGTGTGAACATTGCAATGTTATTGGGCATATAATAAATAAATGTTGGGTTCTTCCTCTTGAATTGAAAAATGGCGTGGTTCTAACTCCAAAGCTTATTTAGCCTCTTATAATGTTGAGTCTTTTTCATCTAATCTTATTGCCTTACTTAATGAATTTGCAAGTTATTTGTATGATAAACATGGTCAGGGAAGTGTTCAGGAAGGAGAAAAAGGTCATGATGCTAATACAGCACTATTGAGCAGATTTTCTAGGTTTCTTACTAATGCTAATATTGCCAACTCTGAAAACAGACAAGGTATTTTATCTTCCTTTACAACTGCATTAGAAATTAGTTCAACACCTAATTTTTGGGTAGTAGATTTTGGTGCCTCCGATCATATGAAAAATAAACTTGAAACCTTATCTGATTTTCAACCTATCAAGTCTGTTGTATCTATTGCTAAAGGTCAAAACATGTAGATCAAAGGGAAGGGAAAAATCAAACTTGTGTCTATGTCTATTGACTTTGATGTTCTTTATGTACCTTCCTTTCTTTTTCAGTTGCTTTTTGTTCGTAAACTGATTCAAACTCTTAATTGTGAAGTGTTATTCACTCATTATAAGGTTATGTTTCAGGACCGTGTAGCCAAAAGGATGATTGGTGAAGGTTTTTATTTGAATGGACTATACTATTTTGCTCTCAATTTTCAAGTTTCTAAAGGTCTTCAACCTATCACAACTCCCATTGCTTGTCAACTTTTATGGCATCAACGCCTTGCTCATCCGTCAATTTTTGTTTTCTCAATAATTCTTCCTGATTTGTCTAAGAAAGTACATAATTGTGATGTTTGTCATTATTCAAAATCATCTAGACTTCCTTTTAATTCATCAATGTTTGAAACATCACAACCTTTTGAATTGATACATTCAGATTTATGGGGTCTAGTTCTTAATTCCATTGATGGTTTCAAATATTTTATAACCTTTATTAATGATTTTTCAAAGGTTAATTGGCTTTATTTGTTGAAATCAAAAAGTGATATTTATTCAATCTTTAAAGAGTTTTATGTGATGTTTATTAATCAGTTTTCAGCTCGTATGAAAATTCTTCGAATTGACAACGGCATAGAATTTACTTCTCATAATATGACTAATTTCTTAGCTTATAATGGCATTATACATCAAACCAGTTGTGTTCATACTCCCTAACAAAATGGAGTTGCAAAGAGAAAAAATCGAGATTTGTTGGAAAAAAAACCAGGGCTCTCATGTTATAGATGAATCTTCCTAAACAATTTTGGTCTTATGGAGTCTTAACATCCACTTATCTTATAAATCGACTACCTAGTTGAGTTTTGAGTTTCAGAACTCCTTTTAAAGTTTTATTAAAGAAAAAACCTGATATATCACATCTAAAGGTATTTGGATGTACTTATTTCGTTCATTTGACAGTAAGCTTGCGAGATAAACTTGATCTAAGAGCAATTAAATGTGTCTTTTTGGGATATTCACAAACTCAGAAAGGATAAAAATGTTATGATCTGTTTGCTAAGAAAATTTATATGTCACATGATATGTGATTTGATGAAAATAAACCTTACTTTACTGCTTCTAATAAGAGGGAGATTATGACAAAACTTTTTCCATTGCCAAGTGGTGAACTGGTTGATGATAATCCTCTAGATAAATCACAAAGTCCATCAAATTTCAGTTGAAAACTTGAATCCAATTGAAATTATAAATCAGGAGGAGGGTACTTGTAACACTACTTAATCCGACCATTTACAGCCGAACTAAGTTGTGCCACATTACCTTTTGCATGGTATACAGATCATTATCTACATGTATTTCAAAATATGAGTACATTTTTTTCCTTCTATTCTAGTTTTGCTTGTTCTGATTTTATCGTCACAGTATATGCCGATCTATGTTCTTGTTTTGGTGCTAACCCAATGTTTCAACTTCTATACTTCTTTCGAAAACTTACAAGTTCAGAATAAATCAAACTTACTGAGCGATTACGCTCAGTGGATACTTTAACTAAAGAAAAGAATAAATAATTTAATACACATGCATAATTTGAAACATAATTTAAATATTGTAATTCACATAATAAAATAATCATCAAATTTGAAACATAATTTAAACATTGTAAATCATAAAATAATTATCTAATAAAATTTCTCTTTTAAATAAATTAAATTGCCTTATTTAAAATCTTACATGGTTTGTTTGGTTTTGCTCTACTAGATATTTAGATAAACCTACATTAACTCAATAAATCACCCGAATGCATTAATAAAACACCCGAAGGCATGAATAACGGTCGTCACCGTAAATTAATTACAACGGCCGTCGCCATAACAAATCAATGGCCATAAATAAATCATCGGGAATGATCGATCAACCCTACATTAACTCAGTTCAACTAAATCCTAGTAGAGCTTAAAATATTTTTCTTATAATTTTCAATTTTCTAAATTCAATGAAATTCAACATAGATAATCATTCCAAAATCAACTCATTCCAACATTTATATTTATTCCAAAAATATTATTTTAATAATCATAGCTAAAAAGAAGAATACTTTTTCATCTTAAATCTATATTTTTCAATAACACACACACACAGATATATATATATTCAAAATCATAAATCTTTCTTCATTTTTTTAAATCTTATTCATAAAATTATTTTCAAAGTTATTTTATGTACTTTGATTTTCTCCAAAATAAACTTAGATACCTTTAAAAATATTTAATCTTAATTAAACTATTACTTTTTGTAATACTTGCAAATATCTTGACTTAATAAATTATTTAGTCGGGTACTTATAAATATTTTGTTTAAAATCCAATTCATAAATACTTAAATACTTGTATTTACTTTTAAAATAACCATTATTAGTAAATTATATTTTTTTGATGAAATAATAATGAGTACTTAGTTTTTTCAAAAATATTTGTTTTAGTACTTAAAATAACTTGAATAAAAAGTAAATTTAATATAATATTATAATATTAAAATAGTTAATAAGCAAATTAAATTGAACTTATAAAATGAATGAACAATAAAATAAATAAATATTAAATTAAGCAATATTGAAATATTAATACTTAAAAGAAATTAAAATAAATGAGTAATAAAAAAAATTAAAGAAAGAATTAAAGTGAATACTCTACAAAATATATGGGTATATAGAAAAATAATAAAATTAAAGAATTAAAATGAATACTTCACAAAATATATGGATATATATAAAAGTAATAAAATTAAAGAATTAAATGAATACTTCGTAAAATATATGGGTATATAGAAAAGTAATAAAATTAAATAATTAAAATTAATACTCCACAAAATATGTGGGTATATAAAAAAGTAATAAAATTAAAGATATGATAAGTAAAAGATAAAATAAATAAATAAATAAAATTTCACAAATTAAATGAGTGTTTAGCATTCAAATAATAAAATAATAATAGTAATAAAATTCCACAATTTTAATGGGTATTTAGTAAAGTAATAAAATAATAATAATAATAATAGTAAGTGGTGGTAGTAGTAGTAGTAGTAGTAGTAATAATAATAATAATAATAATAATAATAATAATAGTATATAAAGATATAAATAAACTTAAAGAAAATAAATGAACTTGAAATAACAAACTTAAATAATAAACTCAAATAATGAACTCAAAATAAAGGAAGTATAAACTTGAAAGTATTTTATTCAAAGTTAAAGTATCAAACCTTCTTATTTTTGCCTTTGGTTTTGGTTCTCCTTCCTTAATTTTTGTCCTAATGACAAATACCTAAAATTTTATATTTTCTCTCAATTTTAAGGACCTTTCCAAACTTATTTGCACCCCAATGAACATTCAAGGGTTGGAGGTCTATTTATAAGCATCAAAATAGAACTCAAATTAATTTTGGACCACAATTTGTGAAAAATATCCTTAATTATTTAAATCTTTCTTATCAACTTTTATCCTCCACTTTGAATTTTCATTGGTGGAGGACTAAATTCTTATCTAATATTATGTTCAAACCTTAATCATGAAATTTCTACCAATTATTGATGATTTTTACCATTTTACGGTGGTAAAATTGATTTACCGATTTTTACCCGATATGGGTAAAAATTCACAAATCTTCATATTCTATAAATATTATACTCAAATCGATCGTCTTGAAGTCTAGATTCTAAATTTTGATATTTTATGACTAAATTCCGAGTCTAAAATTCTTCGATGGTCAAAATGACCAAAATGCCCTCGGAGTCAAAAATTGCAATATCATACTTAAAACGACCGTCTTTTCGACCTGATTATCATCTAGACTTTAAAATCATCAAATTACTTTAGAATAATCCATTCTTAAATTTTTCATTTAGTTAAGTACCTCTTAATCTAATAATTTTGATAAATTACCATTTAGTCCTTAAATTAATTTTTAGGCTATGACACTACTACTGATCACAATTTTTTTTTGAAGAGTAAGGTATTCAAGAACAAGTTCATATTCTTCGACGAAATCCACCCCGAAATCATCAACTTCCAAAAAGGTTACAAGACTATGTTGCCTATTTAGTCAAGTATCCTATTTCAAAGTATCTAAATTATCAAAAGGTATCATCTGCTTACTCAGCTTATCTATCTACTGTTTTTAATGTTCATGATCCACAATCTTTTCAAAAAGCTTAAGCTTAAGATGTTTGGAGGAGAGCTATGAAAGATGAGCTGGATGCACTTATAGAAAACCATACTTGGAGCGTGGTCACACTTCCTCCTGGAAAACAAGTAGTTGGCTGTAGATGGGTGTATCGAACAAAATTTAATTTTGATGGGACTACTGATCGTCATAAAACACGTCTAGTGGCGTAAGGTTTCACTCAAGAATATGGGGTGGATTACAAGGAAACCTTTAATCCAGTTGCAATAATGACCAAGGTACGTGTGTTATTATCCATAGCCATTAATAATAGGTGGCCATTGTTTCAAATGGATGTAGAAAAATGCAGTTTTTCATAGAGACTTAGAGGAGGAAGTTTTGATGAAGTTGCCTCCTAGTCATTTGCTATATGGTGATTCAAGGTTGGTATGTAAACTTCATAAGTCAATATATGATCTGAAGTAGTGTCCAAGAGTATGGCATGCAAAATTAAGTTTAGCTCTTCAAGGTCTTAGGTTCTCAAAAAGTAATGCTGATTCTTCTTTGTATGTTCAAATTGGCAAAACTGAAAGATTGATGGTTCTGATATATGTGGATGATCTCATTATGACTGGAACTAATATGGATTTTGTTAACAAACTCAAAAACAGCTTCAGCAACATTTCCCTATCAAGGATGTTAGGCATTTGAGGTACTTTCTTGGCATTGAGATGTCATCTTCCAGCAAAGGTTTTTATCTTAATCAACGAAAGTATGTTTTGGATTTGCTTCAGGATGCGGGTATGACAAATTCTAGACTTGCTAAAATTCCTGTGGATAGCAAATTACAGATTGACTCAAAGAAGGAAGCACTTAAGAATCCTACCTACTATCAGAAATTGGTGGGAAAAGCTTATTTATTTGACTATTACCTTGATATTTCGTATTGTGTAAATCTTGTCAGTCAGCATATGCATGCTCCAACTGTTCATCATTTGAGTATGGTAAAGTGCATTTTGCGTTACTTGAAAGGATCAATTGGTCGTGGAATTGTCATGACAAAAAATGGCCACACCAATATTAAAGGCTATACAGACTTAGATTGGGCAGGAAATGCACTTGATAGACGATCAACTACTGGATATTATGTGCTAGTTGGTGGAAATTTGGTGTCTTCGAAAAGTAAAAAAAAGTTGGTAGTAGCAAGATCTAGTGCAGAGGCTGAATACAGAGCAATGGCTACTGCTGCTTGTGAATTTGTGTGGCTTTGGAGTCGTCTTTCATATTTGGGTAGTCCATGTTTTACCCCAATGACGTTATTTTGCGACAATCAAGCAGCAATGCACATTGCAGCAAATCCTGTTTTTCACAAGAGAACCAAACATATCAAATATTCGGGAGCAAGTTCAATCAAAGCTCATTGAAACATGTTATGTGCGCAGTCATGATCAATTGGCAAATGTGTTAACTAAGGTTATACCTTCAGCTCAGTTTAATTGATTGTTAAAGGAGGAGTGTTGACAGATTATTGACAAATAATTGACAGATTCTCTACTGATAATTAGCTAATAATTGGCAGATCCTCTACTGATAATTAGCTAATCTTTTCCTTTCTAGTGTAGCTGTGTATGGTAATTGTATATACCAAATAATTGCTAGGCTTTACTTATGTAATGTATATATAGTCATTGTATTTGTGTAGCAAATGATATGATATAAAAAAGGGTAAATAGAAAAAAATCTCCCTATGTTTTTATCATACCTACAAAAAACTCCTTGTCTTTTTTTTTTCAGACAAAAAAATCCTCATTTTTTTTCCGTTAATATCTTCCTCATTTTGTCTATTTTTTCTGTTAAAATAACGGTTGAAGGACCAAAATATAATTTTTATGGGACTTTTTACAAAACTGAAGAAATGAGGGGCAAAAATGGAAATTTCCCTTCTTCTTCCTTAAAGAGCGCCCTTCTGCTTTTTTGATTATTTTCCGAAGTATACCTTTTCCATTTGCTCTGTTCCTTTTATCGTTTATGAAAATCTCTCATTTGCTGCAATTCCTTCTCGAATGCCGAAGAAAAGCGAACACAACACAAAATAGGGAAACAAGCTGGCTATATAATCATTGATCTCGTATGAGATCAAAATCAAAAGCATGAGTTCATCGCAATGGTTTTCATAAATGATAAAAGGAACAGAGCAAATGGAAACAATTTCAAATCTAAACCAAAGTCCAAAATTGAAGAAAAAAAAACAAAACCAGATATTCAAAATGAAAAGAAAAAAGAAAACAGACCACGCATAAGAGCTTTAAAATTCAAAAGCTTCAAAAATGGAACTTAAAAACAAAGAAATAAGAAAGAGTGCAATTCAAAAATGGATCCACTTTTCTGAAGTTTCTCAAATCTATGAAAAGTTACTTTAAATAATTTAGCATTTCATTTAAATCAGATTTTTAAGGGAAAAAATGAGTCTTGGTATTGACCCATACAAAAAAACTAAGCATACTGTGAAAATCTTGAAAAAAACTCAAGTCTTGAAATCGATTTGAAAGAAAATGGGAAGCGAAGAAAATAGAAAAGCAAGGACAATCTCAACCAAAGCCAAATCACAAATGAATATAAATAGAGTATTTCACAAGTCAGAAAAGAAAATGAAATCCAAACGTTGAAGAACTGTTAATCACCATTCTCGAATACTCCCTTTTACTTTTTTCGGTCATAGATCTGGCTGGGGTTGAAGGTTGAAGAAGAAGTGGCAATTTCTATTTCAGTCCCTCAGATTTTCATTTTTGTAAAAAAGTCCCATAAAAATTATATTTTAGTCATTCAACCGTTATTTTAATAGAAAAATAGACAAAAAGAGGAAAATATTAACGGAAAAATAAAATGAGAAATTTTTTGTGTGAAAAAAAAAAGACAGGAAGTTTTTTGTAGGTATGGTAAAAACATAAGGAGGTTTTTTCTATTTGCCCTATAGAAAATCATATTCTTCTCTACCCTTTTTTCTTTATTATTAGATTCAAAAGTATTAGCAAAATTGTAACACCCCGGATTTTCAAAACTTGAAATACAGGACACCCAAATTGAGAGTAAACCTTAAAATGTATTTTTTATAAATTATTTAAATAAGTTTTGGAAAGCGGATATTGTCGAGGAATATCAAATCGGGTATTTTATTCAGGTCGGTAACGGTAATTCACTGAAGTGAAATTAAATTAAGGGACTAAAAAGAAATAATAATAATAGTAGATATTTTATTTGGATTTGAAATAATAATAATTGAATATTATGTGGAGTATGAAGTGTATAGAAATTGATTAGAATAATAATAATAATAACGAAAATTTACATTAGCGAAAACTAGTGCGTAAACATAGATCCTGTTTGGTGGCTTAATAGTTAAAAAAAAAAGAGAAAATCGAAATGGCGACACAGAAGCAGAAACGGGGAAAATGGAGAAAGGAAAGAAAGAAGAAAAGAGAGGGAGGAAAGAGAAAACCCGCGCCGGCCATCTCTATGGCTGCACAGCCAGCGGTCCGGCCAGACACGCCTCACTGGCTGACAACCCTTGCTCCGGTGCGTCCAGGGATGTGGTCACGGCTGAAAGCGGCTGAGCCTTATTTATGTTACTATTTACCGCCGGTTTCAATCTCATTTTCCGGCACCTTTTGATGATCGGACGGCCAAGGTAAGGGCAGATTTGGACTCCCCTCTCTTCAAGCTTTCTAATGGTGGTACCCTTGCCGCCGGACAACACCGTTTCCGGTGACCGATA
Source organism: Croton laevigatus (assembly GCA_949640765.1). NCBI lineage: Eukaryota > Viridiplantae > Streptophyta > Magnoliopsida > Malpighiales > Euphorbiaceae > Croton > Croton laevigatus. Next base: position 6,519 of record CATIWJ010086349.1, on the reverse strand, counting down.
AGTAAACGGTCGAAACTTTCAAGGAGGATTTCGACAACTACGGTGGTCGGATGGGGACTTTGAGGGCTGATCTAGAATCCTCTCTTCACGAGCTTTCCGATGATGTGGGCCTTGTTGCCGATCTATAGCTGGATCGAGACTCGTATACAAATGGCCAATCGGATTTCTCAATTTTTCGGTGAGTTCCGGCCATGTTCCGTTCACTTTGAAGGTAAATCTTGAATCCCCATTCCTTAAGCTTCATTTTGATGTTAAATTTGTGTTGATTGGTTACCGAATTTGAGAATTGTGTTTTTCGGTGATTGGCCGAATGGTTTATTGGATTTTCCCTGCCAAACGGCTTAGAATCTGTTGTATGTGATTGCATATTTAGAATCTAGGCTTTGAGATGAAGCTTTTGGTGTGTTCGGATTTGAAATCTGACAAGTTTGGGGTTTTTTCAGCGACCGGAATATTCCCCTCCGATGAATGATTTTTGGACAGAACCTTATTCACATCGTTTTGACATTTCGAACCCAAATATCCAATTAATGAATTAAGAACCCGACGGACCAATAACGTAATTATCGCAAAAGTGTCAAATTAATCAATATGTAATTAATAATAAATGGAATATGAATAAAATGAATAAATGATGCTAACGATAATTTATTAGGGTAATCTTAATGAGAATGACCGAATTGAGATGAAATATTATTAATGTAATAATGGCATCGGATAATTTATTAATGGGAAGGCTAATTATTGGTAAAATGCTAATAGTGAAAATAATATGAATATAAATGGATGTACAATATATTATAGAATTAAATTAAATGGCAGTAATCGAGATTAGAGTTGATAGTGAAATAATGAGATTAATTAATATTGCCTAATTAAGAGAAAAATTAAGTAGTTGATAGTTATGGAAGTATAATAAATAAATAATTAGAAATCGCTATTAATGTAGCAAAAGCAACGAGGTGAAGTAGAGTGCGCAGCGAGGTGAAGTGGAAATAATAGATATAAATGAAAGAACTAAATAAATTAAATAGGATATTAATTAAGTTTGCAATTTGATGATATAGCTGTCGACGGGATATGATCGTGATATGGGAGCGCAGAAGAGGAGCATGTAGAACACAGCGCCGCACATGTTTGATACTTTACCTTTACTCAACTTGTTGTGAATAAATGCAATGTCGTGTTACGATGCTATGTTGTGCACTACCTGATATTTATATTGACGTGAACTCTTGTTATGTAATATTTGAGATGTTTGTGTAAGTATCCACTAAGCGAAATGCTTAGCAAGTTAGTTTCTGCTAACTTGTAGGTACCAGAGGTAGAAGTTAAGAAAAAAACCAGTAAGACAGAGCAACATAAAAAAAAAAGAAATCAGAATCAGTCAAAGTATTAGCGTGGCATATACCAAGAATATTGTAGAGAAATTTCTGTATTAATTTAAAATACCTTATTATAGTGTAATGTGATTGTGAAAATAATTATTCATAAAAAATTTTAAGTTCTGTATATAGTCATAGGACATGTGACACCTCAATTTGTCTTATTCGTAAGGCGAATTTGGGGTGTTACAAAAATCCAAGCTGTACCAACAGTTAAAATATCAACAGCTTAAATGTGAGTAATTGGAGTGATAAGGCGTCCCATAAATTATGGAGCAATAAAGATGAATCTACTCATATTGATAGTCCTGTTAGTGGAGATATCTTAGCTGATAACAGAGGTCAAAGTGTAACAACTTTAGCATAAGATGGTAATCTAGTCAAGAAAGGTTACTCGATTGACTAAATCAATTTGCTGATCTTTTGGATATTTGTCTTACTGATTTTGTGGACTTTGTCTTGCTGATTTTATGGACTCATTATTCTCTTGTAATAGTCTTAGCAAGATAAATATAAATACTGCTATTGTATAGCTCTGTATGTATGAAAAAAAATACCAAGAAATCAGAAAATAATATATAATAATTCCTTTTGCTTCAAATTTTCTCTTGGTATTAGAGCCTTTGTTAGCTAGAGAATTGCTTTTGTTCTTCCAAAAAAAAAACACAAATTCTAGTCTTTAACTTACAAAACACCAATTCCAAAACCTAATTACAAAACACCAATTCCAAAACACAGATTCTCGATCCTGCTCAAATAACACCTCCATTGATCATGACCACACTATCACTAAATGTTGGGAATTTCGTTACACTTAAACTCACCCAATCAAATTATCCTTTATGGAGAGAACAAGTCTTAGGCCTAGCTGACAACCAAGATCTAGTAGGCCATCTTACCAATGAAGATCCAGCTCCAATACAATTTACTACACCAAATACAAATCCCACAGATGCTGAAAACACCACACAAAAACTGACAGAAGAATATATTGCTTGGAGAAAATCTGATTGTCTCCTTCGAGGATGGATAATTGGAACGCTTTCTAAGGAGGCTCTTGGCCTTGTCATTGGTTTAGAAATAGCTCAAGCTGTTTAGGAAGCATTACAAAATGCTTATGCTCAGGACTCACAAGAATGAGAGTTCACATTACGTCAACAATTGATGTACCTTCGTAAGGAAGATGGCAAAACCATTGGCGACCACATTCATATTTTTAAAGGTTTATGTGATAATCTAACACCTATTGGAAAACCAGTTCCAGCTAAAGAGAAAGTATTTTGTCTCCTCGTAAGTCTTGGACCTCAGTATGAAACCTTCACAACCACAATGTTGAAGCCTCTAAGACCTTCATACTCTGAATTGGTTTCACAACTTCAAAATCTTGATCAACGTCGCAATTGGTTCTCTAATCAATCAGATGTTTCAATCTCTCAACTCTCGTCTCATGTAGCATTCTATGGTCAACAACAAAATCAATCCCAGAACACCTATTCAAGAAACCACAACAACATGTTCACATCTTCAGGGCGTGGGTTTCAAGCACAATAATCTAAGAACTCAAACTAAGGCCAGTCGAACAATTTTTCTTCTACTGCACAACAACGACGACCTCCACCACCAGGAGAGCGACGCATGAATCCAACTGAGAGAGACCTATATCAAAATGAAACATGTCAATACTGTGGAATAAAAGGTCATATTGCAAAAATTTGTTGGTGGGTGCCAAAACGTCCGATTCAGAATGATGAACTTCCTCAAGCACTTGCTACTCTTACTTTAGATAATTCCATTACTGAAATTGAGTAGACTTCTAACACTGGGGCCTCAAATCATATGACAAGTAAAACAGGTATATTAACTAATATTCGTAAATATTCAGGTTCTGATTCTATTATGATTGGAGACGGTTCCTCTATGCCTATCACAGGTATTGGTGACTCATTTATCAAACAAAAAAATTCAGCCTTACCACTTAATGATGTACTTTTAGTTCCTAATTTAACAAGAAATTTACTTTCTATAAGTCAACTAACCTCTCAATTTCCTATTAATTGTGAATTTTTTGATGTTGATTTTTGTGTAAAGGACTGGAAAACAGGAAAACCAGTAATAATAGAGAGATGGAAGGATGATTTATATGTGTTGTCTAGCAAACCAGAAGTGCATTTTTCCAATCGATTTAAGTCTGGCACAACAACTACTTGGCATCAAGGTTTAGGACATCCTCAATTCTCAGTTCTACAATTATTAAAAAATAAAGGATTGATTGATGTTTTAGGATTAATAAAGACTGAACATTTGTGTTATAGTTGTCAGTTAGAGAAACTTAGCAAATTACCTTTTTCTCATTTTGATCATTCTAGTTATGGTATCTTTGAAAAAATTCACTGTGATTTATGGGGACCAGCACATGTTTTATCTATTGAAAAGTTTCATTTTTGTGCTTGTTTAGTTGATAATTATTCAAAATATACTTGGATCATTCCACTAAAACATAAATCTGATTTTTTTACTGCCTATTTAATGTTTGAATAATATGTTGCTAGATAGTTCAATAAATAAATCAAAATTTTTCATTCAGATGGTGGAGGTGAGTTTGTCAATTCGAAATTATCATGTCACTTTCTCTCAACAGGTATCATTCATCAGATCTCTTGTCCATATACTCCAGAGCAAATAGGTATGGTTGAAAGACGTCATCGAATTTTTCGTGAATTAGGTATGACCATGTTGTTTCATAGTAATGCTCCCCTTTTTTTTATGGGTTGAAGCTTTCACTACAGCATTGTATCTTATTAATCGGTTGCCCTCATCCTCACTTAGATTTGACACCCCATATTTTATGCTGCATGGTAATCATCCTGACTATTCATCACTTCGTGTTTTTGGGTCTAAATGTTTTCCTTATACTTGGGACATATGTAGTCACAAATTTACTCCTAAGTCAGTTTTATGCATTTTTGTAGGCTATAGTGAAAAATATAAAGGATATAAATGTTTTCATCCTCCTAGTAAAAAATTTTTATTTCTCGTCATGTCGTTTTTTATGAAAATTCCTTTCCTTTTAAACCTATCTCAAATTCTCCGCCTATCTCACATGTTGTTGTTGTGCATTAGGTACCAAAATTCCAAGTTTTGAATATTTGACAAACTTCACTTGAAATTGTGAAGTATCTAACATTGTTTCAAGTTCCTTTTTGAGTTGTCTCAGCATTCTAAAATCATATTCAAGTGGTCGAAGCCAGAAAAGTTGCAAAATTATTGAAGTATTATTGTTGGCACTAATGTCACGACCGCGACCATATCATCGCCCTCGTGACCTAGTTGGTTTCGTTGAAGATTTAAAGCAGGCACAATCATTACGACCAAGACCATGTACATCGCTCTCGCAACCAAGCATACATTCAGAATCCAAAATTTCATTTGGCTACTGGAATGCTCGCGACGAAGGTCTCTCTCGCGACCAAAACAAAAAACTGGCGATTATGAAGAAAATCACCATTGTCGCGACCGCGACCTTAGTACCATGATCGCGACCATAACAAATTTGTTCTAGCATTTTTCTTCATAAGCTACTGGAATGCTCGCGACAAGGAGCTCTACCGCGACCAAAACATAATAAAGCTGTTGAAGAACAGTTGCGACCGCGACCATGTCATTGCGCCCGCGACCAACCTAAAGTCATACACAATGGCTAGTGCATGTAATGCTGAGTGGCACAACAGGTATCCGTTGGAAAAATTCTGTTTAAATTTTTATGTTAGAGGTCGCAACCGCGGCCATCAGAGCACGCCCGCGACACTGACAGACAAACAGAACAGTTTTCTTGCTTTCTCTTTCCAACAGCTAGTTTTTCTTTTATGGGTATAAATACCCATCAAAACTGTATTAATGAGGTTACACAACTACTGAAATTAATATTCTAACAACCTTATTGTGCTTCATCCTTAATTCTCATCAATTTCATTTATTTCTTGAGTGTTAGTTAGTTGGGTAATCTTTAAACCCTTTTCTTTGTTAGTTGTTTAGTTTAAGAGTTAGCTTTAAACTCTTATCTTCTTATTTATTGTAAGTTTGGGGTGATCACAAACCTTAAGTTTGAGGTGAACTTGTACAACCTCTTGTATTTCTTCTTTGTGTTTTAGTGGAACCCAATTCCTTTCTAGAATTGGAGAAGTGGAAGTAGGCAAGGAGTTTTTGGCCGAACCACTATAAAAATCCTTCCAATTAACCACTAAATTTATACTTAAATTTTTAGAAGGCCACTAATTCACCCTCCCTCTTAGTTACCAAGGGACCAACAATTGGTATCAGAGCTTAGTTTTCTTATTCAAGCTTAATTGCAAGAGTTGATCTTTATGGCAGCTTACCAAGAGCAAAACAACCATATCTTAAGACCATTCTTCGATGAAACAAATTTTCCATTTTGAAAAGTTAAGATGGAGTGGTTTCTTAAAGGCTTAGGTCTTTGGAAATTTGTGCTTAAAGAGCTAAAACGCCCTACCCAAGTGGATGAAGAAGGGTTTCAAGTTGAAGTACCAAGAGAAGAATGGCAACAAGAATTTATGCATAAATACAAGAGAAATTGTCAATATATGAGTCACATCTTGCAAAGTGTCAATGATGAAGAAGCATTTAGAATCCTCAATTGCACTTCACCATATAGTATGTGGAGAACACTTGACAATTATCATAAAGGCACCGCACAAGTCAAGGCCGAAAAGAAGTATACTGCAATCTTTGAATATGAAACATTCAAAAGATCGCCGGATGACAATATTACCAAGCTATCCAATAGACTTCTTGCCTTGATATCAAAATTGAGAAAATTGGGCATACACAAGACATCGGGAGAAGTCAATGACAAGCTTGTTAGAGCATTGCCGGAGCAATGGGATGCAATGGTAATATCTCTTCGGAAGACAAATGCCATTGACACACTTAAAATGGATGAGCTTGTTGGTGACCTCATCTCGTGGGAGCTCACCATTGACAAAAGAAAAGAGAGCAATGCTATGAAAGAAGGAGATAAGAAGAAAACTATTGCTCTCAAGGCTAGTGAAAAAGGCAAGAAGCAAGTAGATGAGTCATCATCTAGTGATAAAGATTCAAGTGATGATGAAGAGTTCAA
>CATIWJ010086334.1:0-14342 GCA_949640765.1 Croton laevigatus | reverse complement strand
CAACATTATTCTCAGATCTCAACATTTCCAATCCAAAAAGCTCCAACTCCACAAAGCTCTGCCAAGAGCAATATTACACAGAGATTAAAAAGAAATTGTAAACACAAAGGAATAAAAACTTTCAGCTACATTCAACAACCAACTCTTCTTTCTACATACACCATTATATAAACATGCCCTTCAATGAATTTAAAAATAAAAAAAAAAGTAAGGAAACTCTTAGAAAATAAAAATTCTTCTGTAAACCAACATAGTTCACCTCATAGAGTTTATAGGGAACCAAAATTCCCAAACAAAGAGTAAGCCAGAACGGAGTGTAACAAATGAAGAAAAGCTCGCACCATCTCTTACTCGGGTTCGAAGCCAGCCACAGCCTCCTCCGCCACAATCACCGCCCATATCTCCACCGTCTCCGTCATCAACCATCGCATCATTATCGCTATTTTACCCAAACTCATCACACCCAGAAAACCAAAAAATCAAAACAAAAATACCCAGAAATTGTACCATTTAATTCCTCCAACTTTCCTTCTTCTCTACCTCCACCACGAGTCCCTTTAGGGTCGTGCTGGTCAAGAGGGTTATGCCGGTCAAGGTCTTGATGAAGATCTACATCGGCGTGGAAAAGATGAAGAAGAGAGAGGGAGATAAAAAGAGAGGCTGGAAGATATGAAGGAGGGTGGCAGAGAGTGAGAGAATGAGTGAGATTAGGTTAGGGTTAGGCAAAAAATGTGTACATATATATATGTTCGGGTAATTCGGGTTGGTCGGTTTGGGGCCCGAATTTTTCGGGTTGTTCGGGTAGGGGCCCGAATTATATATATGGTCGGTTTGGTTTATAAATTTAGGAAAATTTCGGGTTCGGGTTAATCGGGTTCGGGTTGTTCGGGTCGAGCCCCGACCGATGCACACCCCTAATTTTAGTGACTGACTTTGGTGTGATATGTTATACATTGTTTGTGATTTTTAATTGAATTGTTCATGATATAAAATTGGTAAATGGTTAATGAAAATGTTGATTTCTTGACTGAAATTGTTAAATGCATAATAAAAATATTAATTTTTGTGGCTGAAATCGTTAAATGCTTAATGAAATTGCCTATTTAGTGACTGAAAATGATTTGTGATGAGTAAAAGTACCTTATAAATGTATATTTAACTTGGACCACCCGACAAAAAAAAAGTCTAACTACATCACCGCAAGCATACACCGATAGAATTTAGCTCATCACAATACAAATATACTTAGGTCTACGTACCGCCTAGCAACCAAGATCATTTTTGCGCCCTTAAACTATACTCCCTTTTTACATAAAGTTTCTCATATAAGTAATAGTAATATAAAGCCCTTAATGTTACAAAAAAAATTTATACGAGCACTTTATTGGACGGAAAAATTGGCGCGTGTACGACAAATAAACGGAAGCAAATGAATGGCTGTGAAAATTCAAAACGGGAGTCGTTTTGAATGAGAATTAAGAAAAAAAAAATTTCTGCTTCTTCATCTTCGCCACAGCGCTTGTGAACTTCCGTGATTCTCCAGATTAACAAATCCCACTACACCTCCAATCAAATGAAGCAGCAAGTGTTTCCTAGCTGTGCTTTCAATTCACAATCTGCACCAACATCAAGAGCACTGACAGTGAAGACCAAGGATACTCCAGTTTCTTTAGCACCATTCTAAAGTAGAGAATTATAAGTGCAATTGCATTATATGGGATTGTGTAAAATTAAATGACTAATAAACACAACCTATGAAATAAGAAACCTGCAATACTCTTTGAACAGGAGCTGCACAATGATAAAGTGTAACACCTGTGATTTTTAAATGTTTAATTTAAAATTGAAAGGGATATATTTGGTAATCAAATTACTTTGGGGTGTATTTTAGTAATTTTAAACTATTGGTATTTTGGTAAACAAATAAATATATAGAGGGCATTATAGTCCCAAATTATTTTACGTAAATTGATGGTAGTTTGGTATTTTCCGTCAAAAGATATTTTAATATAAAAATTATTATTTTATTACTATTATTGTTTTATGGTTAAAAGTATTTTTATTACTATTATTATTAACATTATTATTATTGTTATTAATTTTGGAAAATAAATAAATAATAATGAAAATAATAATAATGATGATGTGTTTTAGAGAACTGGTTAGAATATTTTGGGAAAAAGAAAATGAAGAATCGGGCAAAGATTGAGATGGTATAAAATAAAAATAAATAAATAAAAAGAACAGAAAGGGAAAGTAGAAACGGGAAAATAAAGAAAGTGGGAGAGAGGGATCGTGAAAACCAAAACCCACATCACCTCACTGCCACCACCATCTTGAAGCCCCGAAGCCAGCAATCCAACCGCCTCTTTAGCTGATTGAAATCACACCGGGAAGTTGAAGATCGAAAATAATCCAGCGAGTTTTCAGGTGTTTCTGTAATCATCCGTTTAATCTTATGAAAATCGAGTCCGGTGGGTTGTAGTTTGTCAATTTACGTCGCTATTGGAAATTACCGGCGAGGGAACCACCACTGCCGTTGGATCTTCGGCTAGGCAATGAGGCAGTAATAAGGGTGATATTGAAATTGATTTTGCAGATCTTTTCCCAACATAGCTATATTGCATTGTTTGATTGTTTTGGAAATTGTTTATTGTGTTAGGTTTTTCCGCCATATATGTAACTTACTGAGCATCTATATAAAGTGCTCACACCCATATAGATTCTTTTGTAGGTTTCCAATAGCTCGTTAAGATGAGGCTTGATTTCTTTTCTCCTGAGCCGAGCATCGGTATTGATAGGTTGTTTAGCATTTTTAATATTTTTAAATCTGGATTGATTTCCAGATATGTAAAATATAGTTTAGTATTGTATTGTAATTTAGAAAATATTTAATAGTGATTTTTAGAATATTGGTATTTTATTTGATTATTTTTAATGGCTTGTGTAGTCAGACTTCGGTCTGGTTGCACGCCGGTCTCGACCTCGATTTTGGGTCGTGACATAAAGTGGCAATAAACTTGGATGAACATTGGTTGTCCCTGAAGAAATCATAGAACTTGGAGTAGAGGAAAATTTAATGTCAAAAATAATTCATTTCAATGTCAAAATATAATAACACTTTTACTACTCCAGATTTCCAGATTTCAAAACTATAAAACAAGAAAAATGAAAAAATCTCATTTCAAATCAAAGGCTATTCGGCGGCAAGGAGCTTTCTCTATTTAGAAACATAACAGCTCACCACCTCACCAGCCTGCCTTCTCCGCCTCTGAAATCGTACAACCACCATCAAAACCCAACAACACCAAAACCCAAAAAATAGAAATAGAATTATACAAACTGTAACACCCCAAATCCAACTTACGAATAAGCCAAACTGAAGTGTTACACGACTTCTTATCTTCGTTAATTCATACACTTAAATATGTAATACAAGAAGCACCTCAAGTTTCTTTTTTATACAAATAACAACTACACATGTATTTAAATAATTTAATGTTCTAATATAACTAATACATGCCAATCTATGATAACAAGAGTTTACACCTACAGCTGTTCTTCTGGGAGCTGACCACAAAATTTCTGACACTCTGATTCTTCTAGCTGCGGACCTGCGAGTTACAAAAATAATTCACTGAGCAACTCCATGCTTTTTTGATACAATAAATATAGTTTGTTCACTAAAAGCATTTCACAAATTATTTTGAACTGCTGATAACAAATACTTTTCATGTCTTTGAGAAAATGTAGGATATAAATGCGTCATGCAAACGTTAAATCGGAAATTCAATTATAACATAATATTTTTCTAAAGCCAGTTAACGAATTCATTGTGGAGAAATATTTCCATGAATATCATATTTAAAAGTGCCAAATAAATAACACAGTTTGCAGGCAAATCAAATCCACTTAAATTCAAATAATCATTTACTCTACCGGTTCTGCTGGATTCTGGGGATAAGACCAAAGGTTGCATTTCGTATAGCCATTTAGACTATAACGTCAATGCTTTTTCATTTGTATTCCGCATAGCCATTTAGACTATCGACGATACCATTTCAGTTTAGTATTGCGCAAGCCATTTAAACAATACGCCAATACATTCATTACCCAATATTGTGCAAGCCATTTAGACAATACGCCAATACAATTCATTACCCAGTATTGCGCAAGCCATTTAGACAATACGCCAATACAATTCATTCAATAACAGAGTTTATAGCAATTTTCTGTACAGGATTTTGCCCATATCACTAGGTTCCACTAACCAGGTAGAGTATAAAAATATATTTCATTTCCTTTGATCAACTATTTTATCAATGTTTGAATTCCACTCAATTTCCATTTCTGATCAAACATTTATGACAAAATTTCATTCCATACAATTTCCATTTTTCAATTCAAATATTTGTCCAGCACCGTAATGCTATTTTTCATGTTTTCTCAAAAGTATCAAATCATTGTAATAATCATTTGTCTTTATAAAATTTCATGCTCTATATTGTTCAAATATTAAATCATAGGGAAAATCATTTAAATATATATCTTCGTAAATATTTCATTTTCACCTCGCAGGTAACATCGCACTAGTGACTACCGCGTCGGCATTAAAAATGCAACAAAACATATAATCCGACTCGAACACACGTTCGAGTGCCCAACAAAATATTTATCTAAAATTTCGTAAAATAATGCTCATTTAAAACATGCATTTAAAAATAATAGATTCAGTTCAAATACTAAAAAGTATCGAACCTAGTAAAGTCCGCAGATAAAGTCATACGCGTTAACCCTTTCAATTCCTCGTGTTTCCTATCTTCACAATTCCTTTCGGACAGTCCTCTGTCCCTCCACTAATCACAGTAAAATAATTTCATAATCAATATTTCTGTGGTCTAACTATATATCATATCCCCTTTTGATTTATTTCATAATATAATATTTTAAGGTTCTTAATTAATTTCATTTACTGTTAATTTAATAATAATGTTAAACAACATTTAACCTATTAAATCCGTTATTAATATTCTGCCTCATTTCTATATTTATTTTTATCCGATATCAACATTTATATTTAGCTTTGCTTAGAATTTAATCTCAATTAAATTCTATTTCAACTTAAATATATTAATTATCCAAATTTTAATTATCAAGTTGCGAAATTTACATTTTCTCATAGTTCGGATCCTCGGATTGCAAAATCGATTCCAAAATCGGACTCAGCACGTCGAAACGATGCAGATTAAGGTCTCTCAAAATTTTCGCCGGAGAAGGAATATTCTGGTCACCGCCGATGGAATATTCCGGTCCGATCACCGAAAAATCGCTGGAAAATGTGATACTTGACGGATTTTGAATCCGAGCACACCAATAGCTTTGTATCGCTGCAAGGAGTCCAAATATGCGATCAAACTTAACAGACAGATTCGCTGAAAAATCACAATAACCATTTTACCGGTCCCCAGAAAACACAACTTTCAAATCCGGCTACCAATCAACGCAAACTCAACGTCAAAATGAAGCTTAAGGAATGGGAATTAAGAATTTACCCTCAAACTGGTCGGATTATGGCCGTAGCTTGTCGAAAAATTAAGAAATCCGATTGGTCATTTTGTACACAAGTCTCAATCCAGCTATAGATCGGCAACAAGGCCTATATCATCGGAAAGCTCTCGTCGATAGGAGTCCAGATCAGGTCTTAAAGTCTCCGTCCGATCACCGGAGAGGCCGGGATCTACGCCGGAAGCCGTTCTACGGCGTCTCTCTTGGGTCACCGAAAAACGGTGTTATCCGGTGGCAACCCATACATCAATCGAAAGCTCTTGATGAGAGGAGTCGACCGGTGGTCTTGGATTTTCCATCTGACACCGGAGCACGCCGAAATTTGCTTCGAAAGAAATCGGTGAATAGTGATCATTCGGAATCGCAATTTCTTCTTCCTGCTTTTCTGGTCGCCTCGGTTGCCGTCTCACTGTCATGGGCTTTAAGGCGGCGTGGCGCGTCGGTCGGCCTGGCCGTCGGTGGCAGCGCTGGTGGCGTTGGCGCCCACTGCCGACCATTCCTCTCTCTTTTTCTTCTGTTTTCCTGTCTCTGGTTTTCTTTCTTTTCTTTCTCTTTTTTTTTTCCATTTTGATTTGAGTAATAATAATAATAAACTAATAATAATAATAATAACAATAATAATAATTTTATTTTTGAATTAGTCCATTTCAATTTTAACAATCGATATTTTAAAAATCAGGCTGTTACACAAATCCAAGCAGCAAGCTTTGATTACTTGGTTTGTTAATTGAATAGGCTTAGCCAGGATAAAAAAGAAAAAGATGGGTTAGAGACCTAGAGTTATATTCAAATTAAAAGCTTGGATTTGAAATCTGAACAAGACATAATGGTGGTGGCGTCAGCGTAAAATTTCAATTCATAGATCGATTGGAACAGAGGAGAAGAAGGTAAATTTTTCTTCCTCTCTTTCTTTTTATTACTCTCCAATCGAAATCCATTTGTTGTTCCTTTACTTGCTATTTGAAGGAGAAAGGAAGAGTTTGGTTTTGATTGGTGAAGAACGAAGAAGAAGATGAAGAAATAGAGAAGAAGGGGAGGAGAGAGAAAGAGGGGATGATCTGGTTTTGATTGGTGAAGAACGAAGAAGAAGATGAAGAAACAGAGAAGAAGGGGAGGAGAGAAAAAATAAATATGGTTTTGATTGGTGAAGAACGAAAGAAGACGAAGAAAAGTTTATGTTTTTAATTATTATTATTATTATTACTACAAATTTCAAAATACTCCTTTAGTTTTAATTTTTTTTATGCTTAACCCCTACAAAACGATGCTGTTTTGAATTTTTACAGCCATTCATGCGCTTTCGTTTGTTTATTGTACACGTGCCATTTTTTCCGTCCAATAAGGTGCTCGTGTAAAATTTTTTGTAACGTTAAGAGCTTTACATTACCATTACATATTTGAGGAGCCTTATGTAAAAAGGAAATATAGTTAGGGATGCGAGAATGGTTTTGGCCGCCGCCTAGCTATATAACTGAAGTGTGTATATATATATATATTCTCAGACCAATTGAAGACATGAAAACACATGATGAACTCGAGTGTTTCTTTTATGGCATTGGCTGGCACCTTAAGTATATATCTAATCAAAATGAAATTACTATGTTAGCATAGGAACCCACGTTAAGTTTTATTCACCTCATGAATTGACTAGGAGAATAAAGTTCCTAATATATACAAAGAACAGTAGGACGCTTTCAAAGAATAAAGTTTCTAATATATACCAAACACTTGGAAGTAGCCTACTTCCATCAAAATCCAACTTTCCCTTCAATTTACCTCTAACCAAACAATGCCTTAATTTTATTAAAAATATGTCATTCCTAACGTATCAATTATAAAGAAAGCTACTTTGTTTGACAGGGAATGACAAAAAAAATGGGAAAATAAATACAAATTTACAGATTAGGTCCTATAATTTGGATATCGAAGCTATAATCTCATGAATTTTAAGGACAAGTTAGTGATTTCACCTCCAAATTTCTTGTCTCTTTTCTTTTCTTTTTTTTTCTTTTTTTTTTTTTTTGAATAGAGGTTATTTTGGGGCTTACAAACCATCAGCTCAAACAATGACCCAATAAAAGAAAAGGATCATCAAATATGATGTGTATTAAATTATAAACCATTGCAAACTTACTAACCATCTCTTCACAAGCCATTTTCTGAACTAGCCAAGCAGACATGCTTGCAATTCCAAATAAAAAATGATCCTAAATTACAATTTCAAATCACCCATTGAAAGAATCATCTAATGGGCCAAAATCAAACATTTAGAATATCACAAGATTATAATCATAGAAATCATGTTCACTAGTCTCTAAACAATCATGATTCAATAAGAGGAAATTGCAACTGACACTTAAAATTTACAAATTACCCAGTGAAAGAATCAACACTTTCAAACACTTGGTAAGCGAAAATATCAAGAACATGTTAAAATCATACACGAGTAAAATTTAACCTCTCTACAACACTAAAAAGCAGCAATACCAAAAAAATTAGTACCAAATAAAACCCAATTATGATTCCATGGAAGAGAAATTGAGGATACTGAAAAATGAACCAAAAAATGGATTGCATGCAAATGAAATTTGAATTTATTATACCAGAAGAAGATGCTTGAATATGGGAAAGGGAAAAAATCTATTGCTCTGTATCAGCGGTGAAGCCTTTCCTTGATTCTTAGAAGGGAGTTTCTCAAAGGGGGACAAAGTATGAGTACGGGTAATTTGGGCAAAACGGGTAGAACGGATAAGCTAATATATGCCAAACAGGTAGGTAATTTGAGTAATTTGGAAATAATTGGGTAATATGTTTTTTGGCCAAATAACCCGTTTTAGTAGAATAAGAAAACGACGTCGTTTTATTTGCGCCTAAAACGACGTCGTTTTAATCGCCGCACCTATTCATATTCGTTTAATTCGGGCAATTCGGTCAAGTCGGGTATTTAATATATTCTAATTCAGCAAAAGCATCTACAAATAGGGTAGTTCGAGTATTGAAGTATAATTCAAATAAACGGGTAATTCAGGTAGGAATTCTAATTCAGATAAAACATGTAAAGAAAAAAATAATTCTCTATTATACTAATTCGGGCAAAGATCAGTCAAAAATTACCCGATACGACCGAATGCTCGCCCCTAAGAAGAAGCGAGTAAATAAGTGAAAAGCGGCGTTGATATTAGAAGAACACAAGCAGCGCAGGTATATCTTGAAAGAAAGTTAGAATGCAAAGTAAGATTTGAAATGATATCGTTTTATCCGAGTGATGAGTGAACAGTACTACCCATCTCTCTCTTCTAGTGTCTTATATATTTCAGCAAAATGTTGAGAGTAGCCTCTCACGTTTACTCTTAAAGTCTCCAAAAGTTGCAACTTTTATAAAAGTGTTTAGCATGAAAGCAAATATTAGGTGCATGGTTTTTGTCTCTAAGTGATGAATATTAAATATTCATAGTATTAGGTTCGCTCTGAAAATTATGGTCAATAATAGTTTCGTAGTTAAGCATAAAGTATGATTATAGAGGTCGTCATCATGGTATCAACTATGGTCAATTGTTGAAAGTTCACATGATTTGTTCACCCCTTTGATTGGGGGTTTGAGAGAGGGGAAATAGAACAGGACATAAGCTAGTTTGGATACATCCTTTTAAAAACAAAATTATTGTAAGTTTGGAGTATGTTAATTGATTGAATGATAGGATTATTATATGCATTTGGACTAGGTAAATAAATTTTTAAAATGTTAAACCTAGTCAAATTGAAGATTTATTTTATGAAATTTATTTTATGAAACCGGCTGAAATGTAATTTTTTTAAATCATCAACTATATTTAATTGAATTTTTTGGTATATAACCACCGGTATCCGAACCCACTTTTTACCGTGGGCCGACTAATCCGGTTCGGAGCTGGTCCCGGGGTTAAGGTTTTGCACTCCTCCCAATCGTAGTTGTGGGGGATCGAACCTTGGTCCTCCCTACCAAATATTTAATTGAATTTATAGACTTTGTTTAATGACAATTTTTGAAATAAATTTTAATTTTAATTTTTTATTGGTTGAACCACTAAAATCTAATTTTATAATTTTATCATATTATATAATTTCCTCCCTATCTTTTTTTAGTAGACAAAATTATCTCTGAATTTTAAATTTTGGATAAATATACACTTTTGTCTATTTTTTTTTTAAATAATAGTAAAATGACCAAAATATAATTTTATGAACTCTTTTAAAAATGCTTAAGAAATAAAGGACTGTTTTAAAGTTTCCCTTAAAACCTTATGTCGTTCTTCTTCTTTTCTTCTTCTCCTCCGCTTACAACTTTCCCCGTTAAAGCTAAGCTTAAGCTTCTGCTTTGACCAAGTCTCAACAAATTGAATTCGATTATAAGGAGTTTTTGATTTTCAATCCAGAAAAAAAAGAAAAAGAGAAGAGAAAAGAATTTTTATTTAAAAAAAATATTAAAATTATATTTTTCATTCGAGAAACGGAGGAAGGATTTTACACTCTTCATTCACCGTCCGTTTATTATTTTTGGAATCTGAGGCCGGAAAATCACTCTTGTGAGACCGGTGAACAAGTTAGCCGCCAAAAGCACTGCATCCCATCACTTGAAGCCTTAGTTCCATTCAGGTTATCTAATCGGGTTCTTGGTTACTCGAAAATTCAAGTCAACATTTTGTCTAGCTTTGGCCACCGTACGACCGATATGAAGCTGCCAACCGATCAGTGACATGAAAAGGAAAATATCTGGTTTGGTCATTTTCAAGTTGGTGTCGATCCGAACAGCTTCATTTCAAAACCAAGTAGTAGCGAAGAAAATCAAAATTTAAAACAGTCTTTTATTTCTTGAGTTTTTTTTAATATGGCCCATAAAATTACATTGTGGTCCTTCTACCATTATTTTAACAGAAAAATAGACGGAAATGTATAATTGTTTAACGAATTTAAAACCCAAGAATAATTTTATTCACTAAAAAATAGATAAGGAGGAAATTGTAGAATATGGTAAAACACATGGAGGTTTTTGTAAATTTCTCTTTAATTTTGTTGATTAAAAAACATATAAAACCGATTTTCCCTTCATAAAATATCTAAAAATGATTTTTTGGTCAAACCAAATCGAATTCATCAAATTGTTTTCCGGTTTTTAAAAATTAGTTGGCGGTTTTGCATAGTTTCGATGTATGATTTGTATTGCTAACAAAATTAGAAATCTAATTGCTTCTAATTGTCTAAATCAAAATCAACTAAATAACAAAATGGAAATTTAATGGGGTTGGCAAATCTATAGTGGCGCAAAGCAGAAACTGCACTACTCTGAATTCTGACTCCAGATTATAAATGGGAGAAAGTGGATGTGGACCGGGTTATGAACAATGAACTGGCATTGGTAAGTAAAATCAAATTTGAGGCAGATTGTACTGTGCACTGTCCTCCTCAGCTTGAATTTGATTGGAAGATTTATTTTGCACAAGTTTACCAAATCTTTTTCCATGATTCCCCCTTAAATTCATTTACAGTCTTTGGGCTAGATCATGATCACTCATAATTATACTTTCCAATGTCGCCCAACTGAATATGAAACATCCTCAAAAATAGTAAAAAAGATTTATGATTTTGTTTTATTTATTGGGTAAGTTGTGTATTAAAAAACTGGTCCCAAAGAAATTGAACAGTGAACAAAATAAGCATTTCTTGTTGGCTTAACTAGTAGTAATTTGTTTCTCTATGGAAGGATAGCATATAGCAACAGGACACCTTCTCGACATTGCCTGAAATGCGGTTGAGGACTAATAATAAAGAATTAATGTGAAAACAAACAGCAAGTATTAAGAGTAAAGGGCCCATTAGGCCCCCATGCTTCTTCATACCTTTATTCATGAAGAATACTAATATTGGAACTTACCTTCATGTACTTACTTAGGTTGGGGGCATGCAAATAAGGCTGTGTGATGTGTACTCTTTCATTGTAACATCACAACAACTCTAATACCTACATTTACTCATAATTTTTTTTTACGGCAAATTAAGTTTTTTTTGTTAAATTGTTAGGATTTGAATCATGGCCTCATGATAAGAACGTGCATTACTTTAACTATTTGAATTAAAAATAATTTGCAAACATAATATGATAAAGCGGATGAGCCATATTTATGTGGATGTGTTTTATTTATTTCAAAGTTTTGGATAAAAATAATAAATTGGAGGGACGGAACCCTTCGAAGTAATGTTGGGCCTATTGTGCAATAATATTCTTAAATTTTATGAGAAAAATTTTCTTACCCACTAAATTTTTAAAGACACTTTCCCTCTTAAAATTATAAATTTTAGTACTTTTACACCTCGCTAAAGTGAGGCTAAAATAAAAGTAACTTATAATTGTTTTTATTTTTATATACCAAAAATAACAATTTTCACAATTCTAAATACGAATGTTTATTGCGTCTAATTTATAAATAAGAATGTTCAACATTTTCAAAAAAAAAAAGAATGTTCAACACAATAGTTTATAAATAAATTAAAATAAAAGTTGAGCAACGAGTTTATGGTTTGGACTCATATGAGAATTACTTGAAATATTTGTGATGTGCCTGTATTGTTGTTTTACCGGAACAAATCATGAAGTTCCCCTGGCTATTTAGAGGGTGTTTGGTTTAATTGTTTCATACAACTGATAGTGATTAGACACTTAAAATTTAGAGTTTAGGTGTTTGGTAAATTTTAAAATCAGCAGTTGATATCGGTTAAAAAATTCAAACAGGTTCATTCAATAAGTTTCTATTTGAAATTTTTTCATTCCAGCTAATAACTGATTTATATTAGAATTATATTAATTTTATTAAAATAAAATAAAAATTAACATTTAATAGATAATATACACTTATTAGTAATTTCACATTCTAACTACAACCATTATTATATTTTTACAAAATACCAACCCAAATCAGCTACTAGCATATATAAATAACTAAACCAAACATACTCTTAATGTTTATACATAGACCACTTGTCTTTTTTTTTTTTTTTTTCCTGTCACAATTTTGTCCCTTAGGACTATTCAAGGTTTTTGCTTTTGTTCCTTTCAACCCAATAGTTGTTACAAAATTGTTTTACTATTTTATGATGATTCTCTCATTTGCTCATACATTATCGAAGATAATACCGAGTTGGCTGCTTTCTTTCCTCCCTTTTTCATACTGATATTTTATTATTGTTATTTCCTCGCTAAAAAATTAAATTTTTAATTATTGTTTAAGCATGATCTAAACTCCATCTTTATTATTTCTAAATTTGTTCATTTGTTTCAAATATGATTTTCGTTAAATTTAATATTTCAAACATGTACAATTTATTTTAAAATGAATTCTTTTTAGAATTCCATACTAATACTTTCATTTGTTCCAAACATGCCCTTAAATTATGAAAAATTTTTAGCCTTCATGTTTACCATTTGCCCCTTTATTATTTGTGCATGATGTCTTCCCCTAATTTTTTTTTTTTTCTTTGAAAAGAATGTCTTCCTTTCTAGTTTTCAAATCCGAGCTCCTTGTTTAAGGATAATAGAGAGAAAGATGCCAAAAAATGGTGGGGGGATCAAAGTGTTAATAAAAGAAATTGTGGGCCTTGATTCCAATCTCAAATTGAATTTCAATTATAGGCTTTTGCGACCCATTGTTAATTTGATTGGCCCTCACTTAGCCAGTAGGCCTTTGCCAGTTTCCCCTGATTGACAATAACCTTTTTTTAGCTCATATATTGTAACACTTTTAGACTTTAGGGCCTTCAACGGATCAGTAGACGAATTAAGCCTCTAAACTAAACAAAAGTTTCAATCGCACCCTCGATCTATGAGTTAACGAAGGGAGAAACTCATGCCAACGGCTGGAGGGTGATGAAATACCCCGAGCCAAAATGACATTGTTTTTTATCTCTAAAATATTTAATCCCTCTTTTAAACATTTTATCAAACACCTCCGTACATAGTCAAACATCTCCGACCATATAGTTGTAACATTATAAGATAAAAAAAAATATGAATAGAAATGAAATCATTCTCTTCAATTTATTAGAATTTTAACATTGTAAGAAACAAAAAGAATGAATACAAAAGAAATCATCCTCTTTTTTTTTATTAGTATTTTCAAATTTCTTGTTCTTTATCTTCATCTTGCTATTCAAGAAACTATAAAAATCATTAATCTCTCTGTTAATAACACCATATTGCCATCTTCCTTTGTATTCTTTCACTTTTTCAAGGGAAGTTCTGCTAATAATGGCGATGGCGATTAATAGGAGTAACATGTAAATATTACATATTTAGGTATTTATCATGTAATTTACCTTAGCTTTATAGACTCTGTATATATTGTCCTTTCATGATTAGTGAAGATACACTTTACCTTTCTCTAATTTCATTATGGTATCAGAGCACAATAATACCATTCTCAATTCAGCTTCCAAAATACGATTCTTTTATTCTAATCTGTAATTTTTTTTTTCCTTTGGTATTTTCTTTTCTAGTACTTGTTATTTCTTTGAATCGATGGTGTTGAGTGAAGAAATTCGTAGACTCAATGAGAAGATCCAGCTGTTGAATTGGTCTTTTGAGGTTTCAAATTTTATTTTTCGGTTGATTTTGATTTCTCTTGGTGTTCTAGCAAATTTGTGGATTCTTTTTCAACATCTGCTGCGTTTATCTTTCAATCTCATCTACGTTTCATTAATTTCTCAATTCTAGTGTCCTTTCTTTTCGTTTTGTTGAGATTATCAGTTTT
>CATIWJ010086315.1:0-15353 GCA_949640765.1 Croton laevigatus | reverse complement strand
GGGCATAGTTCAACCTTGCTGGTTAGCTGATTAGGTAACAATGATACAATAAAGAGTACAAAGAAATAGCACATAAAGAGAACAATAAATAATCAATTTCATAGGGTGTATAAAAAATACCCTGTTTGATTCACAACAGAGTATGCATAGTATGAGGATTGAGAAGGAAGGATCCTTCATGGCTGAAAATTAAATCTCTCTATACTATACCAGAGTTAAGAGTGCTCCAGATAAAATAGAAAACCAGCAACAATTTCACTAATTGAGGCAAAAAATGTGACTAATGACAAAGAAAATAACACTGATCATAGCTACACCATTGCAAAGAAAAAGATTGATAATAACAACAAAATAAGAACAAAATAACAAAGTATGCAAAAGTATACCATCCATGGCTTGATTTATGGAATCATAATCCATGAAAGTTCTAGTAGCTTTATTTTGAGAAGACTGCATAAGAATTATGGTGTGCCTATTAGCCTACATGTAATACAGAACAGCTTGTCAGAGTCCCTACAAAGTAACCGTAAACGATTTACTAATTAACGATAATTTGTGCTCTTTCGCACAAAAATAAAAGGCCTGATGGACAGAATTCAAAGCAATGCATCTCATGGAATAGTAGAGTAAGTGAACAAGGAAATTTGGTTTTTTCTTTTTTTTTTTTTTTTTTTGGGGGGGGGGGGGGGGGGGGGGGGGGGTGGGGGTGTGTGTGTGTTGGTGGTAGGTAAATAGAATCAGAAAGAAGCAAACAGGAGAAATCGATTTGGAAATTGAATTACCATTGCAGCATGGTTCGATTTGATCGCTTGAAGAGCAAAAGCGAGAATGGACTCTTTTCTTTGCTTGATTTCAACTTGCAGACACAAACGATTAACTACTGAGAAGTTCAAATATTTACAAAGATTCAGGCAAAAATAAAAATTCAGAAAATACATTAAAACTCAATATTCAAAACAAATGTGTAAAGCATCTAACAATTCCGATAAATAATAGTTCATCGTCATCAAACTGTACACGAACACAATTAGCTATCTAATTCAATTTAAACGGCCAATATCAATCAGTACGCGATTAGGTCATCGAGCTAAAGTTTAAGAAGCTAAAAAACAACAAAATATGGAAATCAAAATCCATTTTCACTAATCGAAGAGCCAAAGGAGCTTATAATTTCATATGTAAGAAAAGAATTAGAGACGAATTCGAATAAAGGAAAATTGAATCCGAGTAGTTATGTCTTCTAGGGTTTGTTCTTTCCTCAACTGCAAAAACGAACGTTTGGGGAAGGAAACTTTTCTGTAACTGTTGCGTAGTGAGGAAATTCCTTTAAAAAAAATAACGGTGAGAGGTAAAATAAGACGGTAAAATAGAGTAGAAGATAAAATAATTTTATTTTATATTTTTTATTTAGATCGAAGAAAAATAAAAGAGAATTTTAATTATATTTATTTTTTTTTTAAATTAAGAGGAAAATTTTTAAGTGTAAAATAAATTTATTTTATCTTCCACCCTTTATTTTTAACCTAAATAAATAAGGTATTTTGTCTCGTAAAATAAAATTACATCACACTCTTTATTTTTCACCCTACTTTGCATATTTCCAAACAAGGGCTTTGAGAATAAATGATGGATTATTGACTTGAGTTTCGTCGAAAAACACAAACAACTAGCACATCAATAAATTATGTAAAAATGCACGTCAGAAAAATTTTGAAAAATAATTTTTTCCCTGACAGTAAATTTCAAAAAATTGTGAAATAAATTTTGCATCTGATTTCGTCTTTTTGAACGGACTCACAAAAAACCCAAAAAATCGACTGAAAGAAAAGTTCGAACAGACTTCATTTTTACTTAAAAATTTTATTTCTTTCTCAGAATGTCTGGAAAAAAAATTTTATAAAAAAATAAAAACTAGATTTTATTTAAGTAATCAATTGATGCATGAAAACTAGGTAAAAAACTAGAATACTTTTTTTTTGGTTATAAATTAAAAATAGAGTATCTAAATATTTCATTACCCAAAATTAAAGTGCTACAAACAAATAATATTTTTATACATTGATTTTTATCAAACTTTATGTCAATTCATGATTTTATAAGTTTTTTGTCATTTTGCAATCATTAAATTTGAATATGCTTTTTACTGTATACAATAAACTTTATTCATGTTTTAAAACAATTATTGTTAAGAGCACTGCAATTTTATTTTTTTCTTTGTTGGCACAAAATTTCTTCACCTATGAGTTTGTTTCCATTTTGACATGTTACATTATTTGATCAGTTCTTGAAACATTCAGTGCATGATAATAGAAGAGATGGATATGGTGCATCTTTAGAGCAACGCTGCCGTTTTGTTTTGGAATTAGTGGAACTAGCGAAGATTATTATTAACAAAATGTTTCCAGAAAAGTAAAATCCATTTAGAAATGCATTATATAAATAAATAAATAAACTGCAATTGAGTTGCTGTTGAACAACTGCATTTGAAATAGTAATGTTGTCTAAGATTAAATTAACAAACTATCAATCCAATAATAAAAACATTATTACACTCATCAGTAATGCCTATAGCACAAATTTACACTATAACTGTCAATTTTTCTTAGCTTTGCCTTAGCGTGGAAGATTCAACTAGTTAATTTTGTTTAACATTACCAACTAATATAAAATTAACTAATAATTAAAACAAGAACAAGAATTCATGTTTTATGAATAAATATTATTAGAGAAAAAAGATTTGTTGTTAAAATAGAAACCAAATCCAAATCCAATTCCAATTTTTGTTTGTAAATTAAAAACAAATCCCATAATAAAATATGGGAATTGCCATTCTAATTGCAAAATAAGCCATTGATCGTACTATAAAATATTTATTCATATAAAAAAAGAAACATGTGAAGCATTGGCAGGTTCCAATCCCTTCAACTGTAAAAAAAAAAAGCTCCAAGTACATTTTGAACTTTGAAATCCTTCGCCTCTTGTTTTATGCTAATACAGAAGAGCATTTATTCTTCTTATTTGATCCCTCGTTAAGGTTCTTTGAATCCTCATCAAAGTTTTGAAGGAATACCTACCATATTAATCAAAACTTAGTTATAATAATAATGTTATTCAATTTTAAGCAAATCAAAATAATTAAACCAATAATGTCAGAAAACGAAATATATCATATAAAAAAAATAATGAAATCATGAAATTTAGGAACATAAAATCAATCACATAGAAATTGTTCAACAAAATTACATAGAAAGGAAGAAAAAGATGAACAAAGGAGAGTTGTTATTTGTATCCAAGATGATGAACATCATCTCTGCTACATTAAACAACTGTCTGTCTATCAGCATTTCCAACACATATTAATATCTGGCAATTGCAAATTTGAAGATAGAAGAGACACAATCTAAATGCAGAATTTTTCAAAACTGTATCATACTTTTAAGTGGCTTCTTTTACTTATGCACACCTAAGCACTTAATTCTGTATAAATTCTACAAAAGATTAAAGTAAACTTATCTAAATACCATTACATTAATTATTTGGTATCTTTAAAAATAAAGTATTTAAATTTTTAAGACATTAAATAGAATAATTCTATAATGGAACAATAACGGCACGTAACGAACCAATAAAATTATTCCACTTGGCATTAATTTCAATTACCTATGAATAATTAATGCTATATTTAATACAGTTACTTATTAATTGTTCATATATAATTGAAATTAATGTCAAGTGGAATAATTTTATTGGTTCGTTACGGCACGTCAGCGGATGACGTGCAGTCACTATTCTATTATATAATTATTCCATTAAATAAAGGCAGTATAGGAAAAATTATTAATTGTCATAAAAAAATGCCACTTAAATGGACAAATAAAAATGAAGAAAAGTCCAGTAAAGGTGTAAGAATATACTTACTGCTTCTGTTAATAGATGCTATAGTTGCATTTATGCTTCCATTCAAGAGGCTAATGTTATCACTCCTGTTGCTGATGTTATCACCCCAGATTGGGTTTATTTCCCTTAGCTTTGGTGTGCTTACATCTCCAGGACAGAAAGTCTTCATTTGAGAGCACCGAAAGACCTGAACTTGTTCTAAACATGGGAAATTAAAGCTGAGATTTGCTGAGCAAAAACAGGTGAGTTTGGGTAAATCTTTGAGTTTCAAGCTTGTTAGTTTGCTGAAAATGATTGTATCCTTCTCCTCCGTATCATTTGCCACAATTTCTGTCATCTTGTGGCAAGCAGATACTTCGATTTCCTTGAGTTGTACCATTGCTTTTGCTGTTGATGTTGTTATCAAGTCTCTCAATTCCCAACAAAAACTCACTGTAAGAATTGCAAGATTTTTGTAAGACCATGAGGATGGTGCTTTGTGTAGAAAAATAGGAGGACTTAATTGATTGAATAAACTTCTATTTATTATTTAAAACACACATACAAATATAAGGACTAATCTCACAAATTTCACTCAAGCTCACACCACTCACTTTGCACACACTCACTTTCTCACTTCTCACTTGCACATCCTAAATGAAGGACCAAGTCCCATATTTATACTAGTGTAGTGGAGGCAAGAGAAGGTCTTCAAGAAGCTTCTCCAAATTGATGCCAACTCATACTTAGGTGTAGATTGTTAAGATGATAATTCTAGAGAAAGAAATCTCTAGAATTCTTTAGAAATTTATAGACAAAAGGAGTCGGTGAATTCTAATAAAATTTATATGACATATTCCATAATTAAAAAATAATAATTACTTATTTTATAAAAAAATTTAGCAGATTACCTGTTGATATAAACAATAAATGAAACGCGGTTATTATTTTATATTTTCTATTTTTTTCTCCTACAATTTTGAAATTCTCCTAAATTGTATTAAATTTTTTCCTCATTTTGCACTACTTACAAATTTACGATTTTAGTTTGGCTTTGTTCTCCAATGATCAAGCTTTCAGTTTCTCGTTCACTTGTCAACGTTGAGAATATGAATACTCGAGTCTTTACTTTTGCGACATTTCGAAAGTGACAAAACAGGTAGTCGAATCTCTGTTGCCATTTTTTCAAGTGCACCAAGAATGAGCGAGAACTGAACAAAAAGAAAAATGGGAAAAAATTTGTGCGTGACCTATTTCATAATTTAAAAAAAAAAAAAACTTTAGATTACCTGTTAATATAAACAGTAAATGAAACGTGGTTTATTTTCAATTTTTACCTCCTACAATTTTGAAATTCTCCAAAATTGTATTACATTTTTTCCTGATTTGGCACTACTTGCAAAATTACTATTTCAAACAACTATCTTGATATCAATAAAATATTTTCTCTGTATAAACTGAACTATGAATTAATATAAAATTATCTACAAATTCGGTTTACTCTTTATAGATTTTGTAATTTTCACTATATTAATATTTTAATTCCTAAAATACTAGGTTCTTTTTATAAACTACAAAGCATCACAGAAACTGGTTAGTGAAGAAATGAAAAGTTTTATTGTTTTATAGTCTTCAACCGGTATTAAAAACAAAATTTTTGTTAGTGTCAGTAATTTATTTTGATAATCATCTAAATTTAACCTGTACATCTCTAAATAATTACTAGTTCTTCAAAATATTCTTTGAATGTACGATTGGAATATATTGTGTCAAATAATTTAGATCAATTATTTTATACGTATATGCATGTTTTTCTCATGAATAAAACCGATTTGATAAATTTAGAATTGAAGTATATTAAAAAATTAATATATTAGAATTATATCCTATATCGGATATGAGTGAAGAGAATTTAGTTCTTACAAGGTTGGGCAATCCTCGACTGTTAACTCGAGTTTTCATGTTTGCTCACCGATAATGTGGTCTTGGCTAATTATAGGTTGGCTATATATACCAAGTGTGTATTTTGCGTTTTGGTGGGTGAGAGAAAAGAGAAATGACGCACAATGTACTTATAACGTTGCTTAAGCGGGGGCCCTATGAAAGAAAGGGTACCTTTAACCTTTGTTGTGTAGGGAAAGTGATGCCAAAAAACGAAACTCACGCGTAATTTGCCGATTTTATGTTTCCTTTGCCTACTTCTTAAGCCTTTCTTTCAATACCATAAAGCAACATTATTAACAACTCAACTGAACTATACAACTTCCACATCTTGATTCTAATCACACGAGATAATTTCCTGAATTTGGAATTTTGGATGCCCTATAGTATACTCATATTTAACATTTTATTTAGTTGAACATGCTGAAATTTTATATGCATGTCACATATGTACCTACCATTTGATTAAGTTTTGGCGTGCTGTAAGTAACAATTGTTTTAGGAGCTGTTATAGTATTTTTTTAATCTTCAATCCATTTGTATAATAAAAAAAAAGAAATCCTCAATCCATTTGGATATATTAAAACTAATTAAATTTACTTCCTATATTTGATTGATATTTTAAAAGATCTTTTGAGGAATAGGTTGTGTTATGAGACCCCAATCAGAAAGGAATAATATTTGAAATTAAAATCTTAGAATTCAAGATTCAGGTGTTGATTCTTCAAGGGTCGAATGTTTATATATGATCAAGTATTTCTTAAGTTTTGGTCCTTTTGCATCCATGTTTTAAAATTCTAAAATCCAAGAATGTTGAATAAAAGAATTTATAGTTAAAATTTTAGGATGCTACTATTACTAATTAAATTTTAATTTTATTTCATTATTTTTAATAGAGGACTCTGGCTCAAACAAACCCGGTAAACGAGTAATCCCTCCCATGGATCGTATAGCTGAATCTTTATCGTGTATAAAATTTTCTAAGTTAGCCGCAATATATCTAATATGTTAAAAAAAAAGAATAATACATACAATTAATTTTTCGAATAGAACAAATATCATACGTTTTATTTATCAAACTAATATTATTTTCTGGGTTCATAATAGCTGTCATCCTAACTGTGAAACTTTCACATATTTTGTTAGATATAGCTCATATATTATTTAAGGGATAGATGCTGGAGCGTAGCGAATGAAGCGCAGTGTAATGAGCGAAGCGACAATATTTGTTCAATGTGGGGGATTCCGAAAGTGGGTGCTTCGCCCCGCAATACGGTAGAGGGTAATTTTGTAATTATACCCGATAGGGTTATATATATACATTGTATGTGTAGCCAAATATCATTATTTTCTAGATAAGAAAACCTAGCTGCTTTATTCCCGAGGACGAAGACACATTGCCGAACCTCATTAAATCTTTGTGTTCTCTATACTCTGATTTCTTTTTTTGTTCCTGTTATTATTAGCGTCCTTATCTCAACATATTTTTAACTTATTCAATTATTGTGAAGACTAGCTATAGCTGAGTAGAAAGTGGATCACACACAAAAAGAACCAGTTTGGTTCATCCCAGAGTTTGTTAGAATAAAATTATTGATTAGTTAGTTTAATCTAAATCAATCGATTTGACTCGAAACACTTTGAAATTGTAATTTTACTTGATTGTTTTGGTCTTTTTTTATATAATCGTCTGAACCGAAACGAATCAACAACCGATTCAGTTCAATAAGCATTACGCAATTTGATAAATTACTCTTCAATTCAAACCGAACCAATTGTTACGTTTTAGTCAATTTGCTCTTCCCTAGAGTTTAAATTATGTTTATTATCGATGAGCGCATGTGAAAACATAACTTGTAACTGAAAAAAAATTGGTCAAGAACGTCTAAACCTATAAAGCTAGCGATGGTGAAAGATTACTTGCATTCCTACTAAACTACAAAAAGGATGAGCTCACTAAAGTATAACCGTTATTTTATAAATATTATCCTAACTCTTTCCTTTTTTAATTACAGAAAAGAAAACATTGGTGATCCATTTTGCCAAAACAGCGACAGACTGTGATTTAATCATTTTATTCCAATAAAAAAATTCGAAAAAACTACAAAAACCAGAATTAAAAAAACATTCTTTTGGCAATTCATGATCCAAGAATAGTATTAGAAGTTTTTTTTTTTTTTTAATATAAGGAATAATACTAATAGGCTAAATAACGGTGTATGCTATACAGTAAAGATAAAATAGTGCTATTAGTGGAGGGCAAGAATGGAACTCAAAATTTCTATTTTCAATTATTTTCATGAAAGATATGATGACTAATCAGATTACACCCTGATTAGCTATAAAAAGTTAATTTACTTGGTGAAATTAACCTAATTATCATTTCATAATTATTATTTTTGACTAACTGACATATTTTTAAATCACGGGCGCAATATCTAAATAGGCGGTTTAGTAAAGCAGTCGGTTTTGTGAATTAAAATAATTATAATTCAGTTAGAGGTTAGGTTAGGTTCCATTTAATTTAATTATAATTATAATAAGCATGCAATATATGTTAATTATCATTCATATTTTCTGTTAATATCAAGACAAAAATAACCAGAATTTGATTCAAATAAACACATTAATCAACACTTAGTTATGTTTTAATAAAATTATTATTTAATCATTAAGGTAGCTACTACCCAAAACCCACAAGTTTACTTACAAACAAAACTTAATAGCTAGCACTCCTCTATTGCCAGCTTTAATTCAACTGTATAATTTGGTATAATTTCTTGTTCAAGCAACCTTGCACCAAATAATTCCCTTTCCGTCAAATAATCCCATCATCGTTAACTAATTATATTATTAGAATAAGACTATTGCTTATCACCTTTATTTTTGTATATAAAGGCTTGTCTAGTAACATATTTCCAACCCAACAAATTTCATCAACTCTTTTTTCTATTATCTTCTTAAAAATGGCTGCTTTTTATTTCATACTCTCAATATTAGCTTTCTTCTTAGTTTCTTTCATGGGAGGTTCTTCAGCTGGTGATTTCAGCCAAGAAGTAGAATTAACTTGGGGTGGCGAACGTGCCAAAATAAGCGAAGGAGGGAATGCTCTTTCGCTTACTCTTGATAAAGCTTCTGGGTCTGGTTTTCAGTCTAAAAAAGAGCATCTTTTTGGAAGAATTGACATGGAAATTAAGCTTGTTGCTGGCAATTCTGCTGGAACTGTCACTGCTTACTATGTAAGTCCATTATTTTAGTATTTTCTTGCATATTTATTATGGGTTTATATCATATATTTATTGGTAAGTAAGGTGAAATAATAAATTTTGCTGTAGTTATCATCTCAAGGGCCTTACCATGATGAAATTGATTTTGAGTTTTTGGGGAATCTTAGTGGAGATCCTTACACTGTCCACACAAATGTGTATGTACAAGGCCAAGGAAATAGAGAGCAACAGTTTCATCTTTGGTTCGACCCAACAAAAAATTTTCACCTCTATTCTATTGTATGGAATCCCCATCGCATCATGTAAGACAATATTGCTTTCGTCATTTCAAAAATTTTTATCAGTTTTAAAATTAAATGGTTTGAATGATTTTGCATAATCAGTTTAAATTTAAAATACAAAATTAGTGAGAATTCACAAACTGCAAATTCTATTCCTGCGCCCATAAAATTCAAATAGAAATACTAAAATTTATGTCATCTGAACTAACAACTGCTATTTCATGCACAGATTCTTAGTGGATAATACGCCCATAAGAGTGTACGAAAATGAAGAATCAGTTGGAATCCCATTCCCAAAGAATCAAGCAATGAAGGTTTACTCAAGCTTATGGGATGCTGATCAATGGGCAACAAGAGGTGGACTTGTTAAAACAGATTGGTCTAAGGCTCCTTTCACTGCATATTACAGAAACTTCAAGGCATCTACATGTTCTGGGCCTTCTACATGTGGTTCTGCTTCCTCATTTACAGCCAAAAATGATTGGCGAACTCAAGGGCTTGATGCCTATGGTCGTAGAAGGCTTAGATGGGTTCAACGATATTTTATGATTTATAATTATTGTACTGATTATAGACGGTTTCCTCAAGGTCGCCCACGCGAATGCAGGAGGTCTTCTAGATTTTTCTAGTTCAATTTATTTCATTGTTGGATTTAATTTCAGGATTTTAATATATTAGATGTTGTGGGTTTGATTGTTTATGGTTTTTTTTATGTAAAGTAATATATCCAGTTTCTAATTCTTGCCTTTTGCTACACAAATACCCAATTTTTTTTTTGACTAGTTTTTTTTTTTTTTTTTGACTAGACAAATACCCAATTTCGCACAAGCATGGTATACAATTGAAATATAATAGGTATACAATGTTGAAATAGATTTGTTAAATTTTAAAACTGCCTCATCCATAATATATACAATTAATATATAGTTTGTATACAATATGTATATTACTTTACCAAATCGTAATAATCTGTCTCCAATTAGTATACATTAGTAAGGAAAAAGAAGCCACCTAACCAGGGTGCAATAAACGAAAAAATAAAATGTTATGGTTTAATTATTACGTATAAAAAGATAAAAAGGTATATCAAAGCTGTGTTTGGCAACAGCTTTTTGAGTTGCTTTTAGCGTTTTGATCGGTTAAAATGCTAAACACTATTTTTTAGCATTCGATAAAATGGTTTTTGAGATAGCTTTTACCTGTTTAAGTAATATTTTATCAAAAGATAACCTATATAGCTTTTAGTTTTTAGCATTTTGTAAACATTTACTATAAATAGCTAAGAACTATTCAAACAGCCAAACAGTTATCTAAACAGCTAATTTTGCAACACTCCTTAAGTAAGAAATTGTATCATATCAACTATTAAAAATATCAAACAAGTTGTAAATAAAATTGCAACAAAAATAAATTCTAACACCTAATTAAAAATTCACTATTGATTACTGAGTAGAAAGTTTGCTTGATTTTCTAAGCCTATGCAGAACTTACTGAATAAAAAGAAATTAATTTTTAACTCTTGTACACTATAGAAATATGGAAGAAAGAGAGGGATGGATTGGAGACTCAATTTTATTCAACTTTATTAACAAAATAATATTACACTACACAATAACAGATAGTCTCCTCTTATTGGCAACAAATCTATGATAGGAGGAAATTGAATTCCCGATCTTCCACTTCTCATACAAGATGAGAAAACCAACTAAATAACACCAATGAATCCAAATAAACAGAGAACATTTTTCAAATACTAATTGTCATTTACTTAGTGATCCTCATAACATCGATGTATGATTTTCCAGCGAGTTCACGAGAAAGGTATCCTTTAATGTAATCTCCAAAGCTTGCTCTTTTAAACAATGCTGGAGTTTCAGGACTTACAAGACTTGGGTCTGGACCCAGTTCTGTTTCAAATCCTGGACTGTAAAATGTCGCAACTGAGAGCCTTTCTTTAACCGAGTTAATAGTTGCTGTATGTTCTATGCTTTGATAAACTCCATTGGTGGCAACCTAGCAAATTTAGGGGTGTAAATAAGCAGAGCTGCTCGGGAGCGACTCGCCGCTCGGCGCTCGGCTAGTTAAATGCTCATTCGAGCTCGCTCGTTAGATAAACGAACAGAGCACGAGCGCAATTTTCAAGCTCGTTTATAAACAAGTGGTTACGAACTTGGCTCGATAGCGGCTCGAGCAGCTCGCGAGCATGTTTCAATTAACTATATACGAGCACGCTCATAAGCACCCATCTATAAACCAAAAGATTAACCTAATTTTACAAACTTTTCTTAATTCCTATCTGCCAGTGCCAGCCGCTCCTCCCTATTCATCTCACTGTCTCACTCTCCTCCCTTTTCTTGTTGTGCTTATTATCGTTGTTCAATTTGAACTTGTTCTTATTTTGTTATATTGTTTTTATTAGTATTGTTTTAAATTATAATTTAAGATCATTATGGATTTATATTTGAGTAATCTGAATTTGTTTTTGATATATTGCTATATTATTTTTTTAGTAATTGATAAACGGGCATTCGAGCTTATATTATTTTTTTAGAAATTGATAAACAAGCATTCGAGCTCGAGCGCCTCGTTTATTATCGAGCATAAACAAGCCGCTCACGAGTGGAATTTTATGCTCACCAAATAAACGAGCGGAGCACGAGCTCTATTTTTAAGCTCGTTTATTAAACAAGCCAAGCTCGAGCATGCTACTGCTCGGCTCGGCTCGGCTCAGCTCGGTCGGCTCATTTACACCCCTAAGCAAATTGATCACATTACAAAGAAAAAAAAAATATATATATATATATACCTCTATATTTAATGTTAGTGCTTAGTATTTAATTACCTCTAAAACATCTCTAAGGTTGATCACAAAAGAATTGGGAAGGAATTTAATAGGAACCGACTTGCCGTCTTTCTTGATTTGAAGACCATTTGTTTCATCGTTCTGAAATAGAATAGTGAGTCCACTAGCATCTGTATGTGGCCTGAGGCCAATTACTTGCTCTGGAGTTGGACATGGAGGGTAATAGTTGAACCTTATGCTTTGTATAACTTCATCAAATAGTTGTGTCATATAATCACTTTCGATCTTTAAAGCTTTTGGCATCAAGTTTATAATTTTCTCAGCTAAATTTTTCGTTTCTGTTGAATATGTTTCAAGCGTGTCTCTGCAGTCAAAGAAAAAATGTTCAATTTTTTACAGAGATGACATTAAAAATTAGACATTCGTTGAAGGGGAATTTACTAATTTATCCATGATGTTTAATTAATATTCCTATTTAGTCATTCGATTTTGACAAAATTATTTAAAAGTTATTAACATTTGGTAATATTACACTATATCATCTTCCGTCCAATTTTTAGGAATATTCTTAAAATATTCCATCAAAGCTTTCAAGAATATCCAAAAATATTCCTAAAAAATTGTACGAATTGTTTGGATCATCAGGGATTTAATACTAATTACGTCAAAAAGCAATGACTAAATAGTAACATTGATAAAAATTAAAAGACGAAATCGTAGTGAGAAGGGAAGAAGGACCTTAAAGAGTGAGGCAGGTTGGGGTACAAGTTCCTGGTGTGAACTGGATGGGTTTTGACAAGAAATAAATCTCCCCAACCAAGCTTATGCTTTTCATCCAAAACAAAAGCGTGTCCAAACCCTTCAAGATCTCCTTCTTTCAGAAGATAGTTTTTCTTCTCATCTAGTGGAAGATTGAAAAAACCTTCAACTTCTAATTTCATCTTTTCGACCAACATAAGACTCACCCCATGGTTTATCAGCTTTACGTCAAAAAATTATCAAACACAAAGTAAGTAAAAAATATATATAATAACCCTAAGCAACCTTGTGCTAATGGGGATTTAGTCAGGCATGTGGGCTGGACAACTCGTGGATATATATATATATACTGATAAATTAATTAATGATTAGTAATTAGTACCTGAAAGAAACCTCAATCCTTGCAAGCATTATGAAACTTTTCCAACTCCGAATTCGAAGATTCTTGAGAAAGCAAATTGAGCATGTCAATTACAGGAACTTGAGGTGGTGGAGAAGTATCATTTGTAGCCGGAACTAAAGGGTCCTGATCAAGTCTTAAGTATCTTGATGGGATTGTGTTTGGTTCCTTCTTTGCAATCTCTTGAACAAACGGTGCCGGAAGTGATTTTGCCGGTAATTGGGCAACTTTTGTTTCCATATCTGTAATTAAGAGCTAAATTTAGTAGTAATGGATATCCTTTTTTCGTTATTACAAAGGATTAGATGGTTACGTGCATGAAGTTAGGGTGTTATATAGTGAAATAAGGTTTGAGATTGTTATACTTTGTCTACCAAATGACATTTTATTTTATGTAGTATTTACTTAAAATACCAAAGAAAATTATAGTTATATTTGACAACTTCATTTATATAATTATACTATTTTGACTAAACAAAATTATCTTATAGTTCTTTGAGAATCTTGCTTAGAATACAAAAATTACACTAAAAAAGTAAACGGCATTGTTGAACTATTCATACTACATTTTTAACATCATATTTCAAAGCATTAAATTTTGCTTTTTTTTTTTATAAAATAAGTGGATATGTTATTCACCAAATATTTGCAACATTTTGCAAAAGTCAGATTTATTCCTTATTAAGTTAGGAATTATACTTTTATAATGTAATGGGCTATTATACCTATTAATAGATGAATTTATGTAAACACATATACATTAATAATTTTACCATCTATTTTCTTCTATATCTTCTACTTTGCTCTCCTCTCTCTCTCTCTCTTTAATCCTCTTTAAATTATTAATCTTGTTTTACAATATGATATCAACATGATTGTTCTACTGGTTTTCTGGATCGATATTGCTACCAATTTTTATAAATCTATTATTTACAATTGGAGAAATATGATGATTCTACAAATACAATTTAAGTGAACCACATCTCTTCGAGCTAAGTATTTTTAAAAAAAAATTATCGTTGGCTATTTTTTTATTGCTTCACTGTTAATGGATGGGACATTGCTAAATGGCCAGATTCTGACTGGCCAGAAAATGACATTTATGTAATATTTGTAAAGTCTATTATTTTCTATGACTTAAATAACCTTTGCCATAATTAGGTTACATAGTTATTTTGAATTTGAAAATAACAACATTAATTACTAATGCATATTCCAAAATTTGATTTTAATGCTTATTCAAATTCCTAAGAGTCCATCACTATTAATGACTTCATTAACATCTAAACCCATCCTTAAATTAAAAATTAAAGTTAAATCGATTATGTTCCACATAAACTCATTCATGTTTTATAGATTTTCTATTTTTATTTTAAAATTACGGTATTGAATAAAATTTATTCTTACAAAAGAATTTACTCAGGTCGAATTAGACTTAAGAAAAGTCAAATTTAACTTATTTTTTGTCGAACTTTACTCTAAATAGGTTCTAATTCGACTTGTTAAGCTCCATAGTTTATTTAGACCTAGCCCAAGTAGAATGCATTATAGTCAAAATATATTTATTTTTTGAACTCGTACTAAAACTCTCTTATTTCTATTGTCTCTATATATTTTTTTTTAATTAAATGTACATGACATAGTTTCACTTGGTATTTTAGTTAGACAAATAAAACAATTGTTTAATGTCCAATAAAATAGTGTTTCAATTATATTAATTAACGTATTATAAATTTTACTCGCACGATACACAAATCCAAAATCTAGGAGAAGTCGATAATTAATGTATTTATAGATTTTCTATTTTTAATTTAAAATTACAACATTGAATAAAATTTATTTTTACAAAAGAAGTTACCCATGTCGAATTAGACTTAAAAGAAGTCGAATTCAACTTATTTTTGGTCGAATTAGACTTAAGAGAAGTCGAATTCAACTTATTTTTTGTCGAACTTTATTCTAAATAGGTTCTAATTCGACTTCTTAAGATTCATAATTTATTTAGACTTAGCCCAAGTAAAATGCATTATAGTCAAAATATACTTATTTTTCGAACTCATACTAAA
>CATIWJ010086257.1:0-10311 GCA_949640765.1 Croton laevigatus | reverse complement strand
ACACTCGGCGAGTAATTATGTGACTATCTGATATGGAAACTGTTCAGTGATTCCAGTACTACAGTACTGTGATTATTGAATATGTGACCACTATTGGATCACAAATATTGGGAATTGTCTTATCCCAAGTTCAGCCGTAACCAGTAGAGCGCAGTAACAAAAGTACTATGCCAGGAAATGTTTTCTTTTTTTTATATGTTTCATTCATTCCGTTTCATTGTATTCTATAACTTGATTTTTATCGTCTGTTTTCTTAAACTTCATGTTTATTTAAATATTACTTTCATAAGTAAGGTACCCACTGGGTATAATGTGCTCAGCGAGTTATTTCTTGTAACTCGCAGGTTAGTAGGTAAAGACTTGTAGATTCCAGTATCAGACACCAGCAGCAGCAATTTTAAGGTCTTTAATTTTCTGTACTAAAATATAATAGTGGCATGTATATGTAAACAACATTAGTACTCCCAGATAAATATTAGGTTTTGAATACTTAGTATCTATTGAAATATCTGTTTGATCTGGGTTGTTGTTTGAGACTTTAAAAGTGTTTATTTTCAGTTTATTTGAGGAGTGAGGGTATAAGGACGGATTGCCGAAGTGTTTAAGTGATTTTCCTTTGCAGGATCCCAGTGTATAGTCGCAGGGACTATTCATTTAGTCGCTGGGACTATTCATTTAGTCGCTGTTACTATTTACGGTTTGTCCGTTCCTAGGCGGAACTATGGCGAATTTTCTGTAGAAATATAATTTAGATTTGGCTAAGTATAAAAACCAGATATATGTGATAACAAATGTTCATTTAATGTATAGTATACAAAGGTTCATTACAACTCCAGTACCAGTATGTAGCACCTCTTCAGGGTCTTCTATAGGACCTAGAAGGGGTGTTACAGTACATGTTAGCAAATAATGTACTGGATCGATCTACTTTATGAGAATACTACATGTGAATGAGGTTATAAGTATTTCTCAACAAATGCTTATACTAGAATCCCTAAACCTGAAATTACTATGGGTTCTTAGGTAATTTCTTGTATACTTTGATGTATTGCCTAATGTGCCTATAAAGGGTTACAAGTATGGGTACGATCAGGTATGCTAATAATTATGCTTAGAGACATGAGTTAAGTGAAGGGATTGTCGCTCTCTTTATGAGAGAGAATATATCATCGGCCAATTGATTAGTGAGACTGAGTAGTATATGGCCATACCCAGATAGGATGATAAAAGTTATCATCTATCTGAATTAGTCAGTATCATTGGAGAATCAATAAAATGAATCAGCAATAATAAGGGTGACCAAGAACATGCCTTATGCTAATCATTGATATCAATGGCAAATGGTTGTATAAGATTGTTATAGACTCTATTAGTTCGTAAGAATAACACTCGTTTCAAATTGGGTAATTATAATGTGTCTTGCTAGAGACCATTTATAATTTATGGACTTAAATTATATTTGAATTCATTGCCAATATTGAACAGACCTTTTGGATCGCACACATAAATGGATTTGGGTTGGACTTAGAAGCTTATTAAGATTAGGCCCTATTGATTAATTAATTAAAAGGTTTAATTAATTGAATCAAAAAGGTTTATTTGCTATTAGGTTTTGAACCTAAATTAATTGGTTGGATTTGGAAGTCAAACTGAATAGAGATTCGGTCCACCTTTTTGTTTTTCGAACTTAATAAGAATATGTGGAATATATTTCGTGGGGATATGAGATATGCACTACCATCCACCGATCTTATCACGTTTGGTTTTAGCAATTAAAAAGGATTTTTCATTTGCTAAAAAGACGAAAAGGTAGCCTCCCATTATCATGATTTGTTTTTTGTTTGAAAGTTAAAATGGATAAAAAAATTGAAAGTGGAGTTCACGTGATGAATGAATGATTTTTGTTTTGCAAGTAAAACAAAACCTTAGCTCCCACTTTTAATATTTTGTTTTACTTTACAAATATAAAACAATAAAAAAAGGCAAGTGGAGTTTGATTTGGACTTGTTTTATTTGGTTTTATATATCCAAAAGCCTAATGATATACTCTCTCACGGGTTTATCATTCTTGGTTTTTGAAAATCAATAAAATGAAATCAATTTACGTTTGAAGTAACCAAGATTGAATATAATTCAATTTTATTAACTTTCATTCAATAATCAAAATTAAGAGAAACGAAATTGTTTTGTTTCAAGAGAGACCAATACTCTCTTCATCTCCATTCTATTCTTTTGTTTTACAACGTTAGAGACAATACAAATCGAAAATTGTTTTCGGTTGGGTGAAGAGAATAAGCAAAGCTTCCAGTGCTAGCACGCTTCAGTCCTCCCCCTGTTTCCTAGTGTGTGTGAAAGAAGAAGGGACTGCCCTTAGCATCCCTAGAGTCATTTCGAATTGACAAGGATTTCGTAAGGAGGTTCCAGCAACCTAAGGATTCCACAGGCTTACAGCTATCCAGTTAAAGCACGTTTCAAGAGGTAATTTTTAACCATCCCTACACTTGATTGGATTAATTAAAACTGGTCTATGGAGGTTTCTCTGTCAAATTTTTGTTTCCGCTACCTAATATTTGCTTGTTATTTGAGTCATTGTTACGTCAATTGCATGTGGGAAACCCAACATGCTCGTCCCATCTCATATTTCTCTTAAGCACTCTCTTCTCCTCTTCATATGAATAATCATCCAAAGAGTCCAAAGTCCTTCCACAATTTCTATTGGATCTTGAGGCATCAACAAAAGGTCTTCTACTCCCCATGGACTTATTCTGGCATTCAAATAACCTCTCTTATTCACTTAGCCTTCTCCATCATCATCCCAAATAGCAGTAAATAAGCCTAAAGAGAAATATAAGACTCAACTAAATCAATAATTTGAACAAGAAAATGAGATTGTTTCTTAAGTCAACCATAGAAATGTGGTGAAAATATTAGGCCTTGGTTTGGAGACTAAAGTTCCTTTGTTAGTCTATGAATTCATTCCCAATGGAACCCTTTTCAAACACATCCATTACAAGAGGTCTAACATATTATTCAGTTGGAAACAATCGATTGAGAATAACCGAGGAGACTATGCTTGCAATCGACTACTTGCATTCTTTAGCGAATCATCTAATTTTTCACGGCGATGTCAAGTCATCCAATATTCTTTTAGATAAAACTTACACTACAAAAGTGTCTAATTTTGGAGCTTAAGTACTAATTTCTCCAGGTCGATCTGATATGACTACAAATATCAGGTACTTTTGGACTTTTGGATCTAGAGTATCTCATGACGGGTAATTTAACATAAAAGAGCGATGTTTATATTTTTGGAATTATTCTTGTTGAACCACTAACTTGGTGAAACCAAATAACTCTAATGCAAAATAGAGGAAAAGAGTAACATCCTTCAATTCTTCTTCTCGTTGCTTGAAAATCACGATCTATTTAGAATTCTTTGTTTTGTTGTTGGGATAGGTAATAAGAAAATTTTGGAAGTAAATTTTTAACAACATTTTTAGTATGTAAAATTTGATCTTCATAAATATGTTTGCCCCTCGGTAACTAAGCTCAATTCTTAATAAATGCTATTTTTATAAAACAAATTCTTATATAAATAATTAATATTTTAATAATCAATTATATACTATATACTACTAATAATTAATCTAAAAAAATATATAAAACAAAATAAGAAACTATTAATATTTTATAATAATCCTTTTTATTATATGACTAAGAGACTCTATATTGTTTTCAAATTCACTTATGGAAAAGAACGATTCTATCATATAAATACTAAAACTGAAAAGAAAAAAATGTACACTTACTATCTCAGATTTGAATTGAAATCTAAAAAACTGTAAACCCTTCTTCTTTGTTATAAGTTCCATAAGTTTTTAATTTTCAATATTTTTCTTAATTATTATTTTTAATTTTCCTTTTCTATTACATGTTAAATATTACTACCTCCGTGTTTTTCATTTCTTTACATTTTCATTTTTTGGTGTGTTTTTGAATTGTTTACATTTCCATTTATGGTAAGTTTTATAATTTTTTATTTATTTATTTTATTGATATTGGTGAAAAAATAAATTTTTTAGAAAATTAGTAATTGTTTATTATTATTTCTGTTTTGGTATTGGTGAAAAGTTGATTTTATTAGTATTGGTGAAAAATAAACATAAAAAAATGAAAAACACGGAGATAGTAGAAAATAAGACTGGAATTGGTCTTTTGCCATTATTCTAGCAGGTTGCAACTCAAAAATTAAAATGAACAGATTGATTTTATTTTAATGTGGATTGCGATATGTAAAATAGAAACTAAAAAGTCTGAACTATTAGATGACAGAACCTATCTTTGAAAAATTCTTTCTCATATTTTATTTAAATTAGAATTTATTTAATATGTCATTGAAATTAATAAAGTCGGATAGATTTTAGTGAGAGCGACTCCTGGAATATTGACTTTTTAGTTAATGTGCTCCCCTATCTCATGATTTGAAAAATATATCATGAGTAGATTTTTGTTCATTACACTCCATTCTAAGGACCTTGCATTAATATTTAAAAAATATAATCAACTCAAAAAATTCAATAATTATTTTCTAAAAAATGTTAAATGATAATAATAACCTTCAAATAATCTAAATAAAAATATAATAAATATAAATAAAAAAAATCTCAAATCGCACAGCTCTATTGCCACCCACTACCAACCAACTTCATCACCGCCACTAAACCGATTAACAACTAAAAACTAAC
Source organism: Croton laevigatus (assembly GCA_949640765.1). Lineage (NCBI taxonomy): Eukaryota > Viridiplantae > Streptophyta > Magnoliopsida > Malpighiales > Euphorbiaceae > Croton > Croton laevigatus. The sequence continues at coordinate 5,566 of CATIWJ010086257.1, read as the reverse complement.
ACTCAAGAGTACCTTAGAGCGGAAGAGCTAAAAAGTCAAGACTAGAAAGTAACTCCATCTAGATTTTATTTGCAAGAGAATGTTCTATGCTTGGAATGTCTAATTCAAGAAGTACATTTGAATTGATTTTCATAAATTTATACTTAGAATAAATCCACCAATTTAAATCAACATACTATTTTTTTAGAATACACTAGCAAGATTATTATTTAGTTATTGGAAAAAGCAATTAATTACAATCTATTCATTATAAAATTATATTTCTAAACCCTTAAAATTACAATTTAGTGCCTAAAAGTAAAAGCTATAATTTAGTCATTATAATTTAAATTCTGTTTCTAGAAAATTTACTTTTTAATCTCTTCTTATATAGCTTATAATGCTATGTTAATTTTATAAATGAAAAATTGAGCCTAACTTTTATTTTTGAAATTTAATTGGAAATTCTATTTAATTTACCAGAATTTGAATTATTGAAAAGTAATTTAAGAAATTAAATTCATAAAATTCAAATTTATATTATTTTTCTTTCAAATATGAAAAAATATATTTTTCAAATGAATTTTCATAAAATTTGTGAAGTTCATTTATTTTAAATATGATATAATAGAATTGTAATATTGCAATTACCAATACAAAATAACAAGTTAATCTTTTTTTCCCCTTGAAGTAACAAGTTTTTTTTTTTTTTTTTTAATATAGAGGAGACCATTAATGAACTGGGTAATAATATGACCACACAGCAGAGGATAGCCCTTTCATGAGAACCAAATTAATACTAACAATGTGATCGGCAGAAATCAAATTGGAGACAAGACTTATATTAAAATTAGAATAAAAGACTTGTTTTTGAACTGTCTAAAGACACGGAAAAACAAGAGGGCATTCTGTTGGGACTGTGAACACCACTGAAACACATTAATATGATATTGTCCGCTTTGGGCCAAGCCCGCACAGATTTATTTTTGGGCTCCTCCCAAAAGGTATCATACTAATAGAGTTGAATGGACACTTATATTCAAGGTGACTCTTCTTTATTTTTCCGATGTGGGACTTGAGCTAATATCCCGACACATTCTAAGTAAACCATGGCTTTTGTGTTTTGACTTTTTGATGGGCGGTTGACTTTTGGGTGCGTAGTTGGTATTTGATCATTTCGTCTTTAACTATCTCACCATGACCAACTACTCCTTTGACACCCTATTGAAGTAAGTTACAATATATATATATATATATATATATATATATATATATATATATTGCAACAGGCAAAGGCAACACATTTATAATTTCAGGCAGTCACCTTCTCATATTCTCCTTTTACATTTTGTTTGATGATTTCAATTTCAATTGTCTTCTCCTCTTCTTCTTTCATGTTTTGTCTGGTGATTCCAACCCACATATTGAGTATATTCAGACTTCGTCTATAAAAGGTTAAGTTGAGGAGGTGATATAATTGTTGATTAATATATATATGGATACCGATTGACACAAAAATCGAAGACCAATCGAGTTGAAAACAAAGTAAAGTAACAAAAGTCATCATGCCGAAGATGTAAACTACAAGTTATAAATATGAAGGAAAGCTAAAACAAAATGATAATAAAGTACAAGTTATTATTGTAAACCTCATATTAAATTTTGTAAATAACTCGTAAACTATGTAAACTAGCTGGCACAATGATTATATTGGGCTCTATTAACTCTCTTGGGGTAACTAAAGGAAAAAAAAAGAAATATGGGGCTCTATTGTTCACGTAAAAACTTTTAGATATTATTATTATTATTAATATAATTATTAGTAGGGACTTCACACTTTTCAAATAACGAACGCTGCTTCATATAAACTTTTTGTAAATTAATTAAAAAAAATTTTATAAACTTTCTATAAACTAGTGCATCTACTACATGTCGTGTGTTATTTGGGTGCAGATAGAGGTGGCCTTTCACTAGCTGAATCGTTGAGTCGTGAACCGCCCAAAATTAGAAAGAACCGTCAAAGCTTGGCCCAGAACCATGCTTATCACAGTCTAGTTCAGGTTCCAAAATATTTTGAACCATAACTAGCTGAAACCTAGGGGTGATCATTTGGCCAGATCGGTCAATTTTTGACTGATCCTTAGCCGAATTAGTATATTTCTGAATTTTTTTTCCTTAACCGTTTTAGCTGAATTAAATTTTTAACCGTTTAACCGAATAATATTTGATTAACAGAATTAACCGTTTAACCGTTCTATAAAATTCCTGGCCGAAATTCGGCCGAATTAAAAATTAAAAATTAAAACTTGTTGATCTGATTCAACAATTCATTTGTTCTATCATTTGTATCCAATCAACTAAGGGGGGTGTATTCAATCAAGAGAATTAATGACTTTTATAGACTTTTTTAAAGAATGACTTTTAAAGACATTTTCAGATTTTTAAAGACTTTTGTAGAGTTTTTAAAATTTCTGAATGACTTTCAAAGACTTTACTTTTATAGACTTTCATAGACATTAATGGATTTTTATAGACATTGAAAGACTTTTATAGACTTTATAATATTTTATTATACTTTTTTTTTTGAAAAAACATAATTTAATAACAATTATCTAGCAACTAGTGAAACTTTGTTCAATTCATTAACAATGAAATAATGATACACGATATCAATTACAAAATCATCAAACCATACAAATATCTGTATAATAATAATAATAATAATAATAATAATAAATTTATATTTCTTATATAATAAAAATAATTAATTTTTAAGATAGTATATAAAATTACATGCTTTTAATTAAATAATAATATCTAATCTAAAAATAAAAATTACTAATACAAATAATAATTTAAAAACCTAATACTAATTATTATTTGAATACATAACATCCATCCACATGCTAGTAGCAATATCAATCCTCTTTTCATTAGCAATATCTCTTTGTTGCTCTTGAGTTTCATTATCTTGTTCAAAATCTTCTTCTTCATCACTTGAAGAAGATTCATTATCAATTTCAATTGGGAATTCATCTGAACGACACTCTTTTCGAAGAAAGTTATGCAATCCTGCACAAGCCAACACTAACTCTGTTTGGGTTTTATATGGGAACGGTGGAGCGGATTTGAAAATTGTAAATCGTGATTTAAATATACCAAATAATCTCTCAATTATATTTCTCAACGAAGCATGACGATCCATAGAACCAAATTGAGGTTCAGTTAAATCACAAGTTAGCTGCTAGAGATGTATTTTTACTTTTCACTTTTTGTACTACAATTACATGGAGTTTGTTTATGCCTTGCTGTATTGGCTCCTGCACAGGAGCACAAATTATAAAGTGACTAGTATGGAATCTGTGCGATGCGAGAAACAGCTTACGGGATGGATGGATGGATGAAGCACTTTTAGTTCAAAGTTATTAATGTTAAATTCGGTTTCGAATTTAACTTTGATATGAAGGCCTCCACTCTTAACATGATTAACTTAAATATCGCCATTTTTTTTCCAAATATCTTCCATGGAATTTTCTACATGGCGTTTCCGCATAGCGTGGATTTTTTCAATGGGGTCGTGAGAATGGGGTCATGGGAATTTATGTATAACACCAGGTTGTGAATGTATAATTTCTCATCTATTTCTACGAGAGTAGGGAAAATTTTCAACTTATCATTTATTTCCACAGTGAACAAGTAATCTCAGAATTGAAATCAAGTGAAAACAAAACAACGAATTAGTCAGGAAACACAAAATAAACACTAACCTGATGGTTGTGGTTGCTTCGTCCGGTGGCGACGTTCGTCAGGTGGCGACGGGACCTTGTGGTGATGGTGAGCGGTGGATAGAAGAGGGTGAGAGGAAGAAATGAAAGGTTTCAAAAGATTTGTTTTCGTTTATTATGCAAAAGTCTGTGAAAGTATTGGGGAAAAGAGGGAGAGAATTTTTTCACTCAACTATTTATATTATTGGCTAAAAAGTCATGTAAAGTATTTAAAAGTCTATTGTTTATAAAAGTCACTGACTTTTTGAATACCTGCAGACTTTGAATGACTTTTTAAAAATCGTAATTGAATACCGGGTGACTTTTATAAACTTTTTAAAAGTATTTAAAAGTCGTAATTGAATACCGGGTGACTTTTATAGAGTCTGTAAAAGTCATAATCCAATACCTCCTTACTTTTAAAGTCTTTAAAAGTCATTAAATCTCCTAATTGAATACACCCCCCTAAAGCTTTGAAATCATTCCCCTTAAAATCAATGCTAGAGCAGTAAGTTAACACCTTTACCAGATTTCGGTGCCTTATGTTTCTCAATACTTCACACTCAGCAATGAAACTCTTTCTAGCTTCGCAATGTTGAAGGTTGAATACCTTTACAGCAACTAATCTTTTCCCTTGTTGGAAGATGGTAGGCTTTAGCTACACTTTCACTCACAAAGCACTCACACAAAAAATAAGAAAGAAGAAGAGAGAAAGCTTTCAAGTGTTTTCTTATAATTCACTTTGTTTTTGCTTGATGTAAAATGCAATACATGCATGGGTATTTATAGTACCCAAGTTATATGAACGGAAGTAAAAATATAAATTCAATAACTTATTAACTTAAATAACTTTAGTTAATTTATGTAACATATAATTAAAACATAGTTTAATTAATATACGTTTTATCACTTCAAGTTTAATATCTAACACCCCCTGTAAACTTGAACCTCTCAAAACACCGAGCATCATTCTCAGTTTTTGAAAACTGTCATACTTCAGTGGCTTCGTGAAAATATCTGCAATCTGGTCATCTGTTTTTACATACTCTAGCTCAACTTCTTTATTTGCAACACACTCTCGAATGAAATGATACCTTGTATCAATGTGTTTACTACAGTCGTGAAACACTGGATTCTTTGCTAAAGACTGAGCTGACTTGTTATCTATCATGATCCTGGTTGCCCCACTTTGCTCCAGGTTAAGCTCCTTCAATAATCTCCGTAACCAAATCGCATGACATGCACAAGAAGTAGCTGCAACATACTCAGATTCACATGATGAAAGTGTGACAATCGGCTGCTTCTTTGAACACTAGGAAATTACACTATTTCCCAACAAGAACACAAAACCACTAGTGCTTTTTCTATCATCAATGTCTCCAGCAAAATCACTATCACAATAACCCATCAATTGAAAAACATCAGAAGATGTATAAAAGATTCCATAGTCAAGTGTACCTTTAAGGTAACGCAAAATCCTTTTGGCTGCTTTCATATGAGACATTGTTGGTTTCTCCATGAAATGACTTATAAGTCCAACTGCAAATAGAATGTCTGGTCTTGTACATGTCAAGTACCTCAGACTTCCAACAAGACTCTTGAACATTGTAGGATTCACACTCTCTGCATGTGCTTCCACTTTAGAAAGCTTTGTCCCAATCTCTATGGGGGTATTGACATGTTTGCAATCTAACATGTTGAACTTTTTCAATATTGTTTTGCATACTATTCCTGTGAGATAAATATCCCATCTCTCATTTGCTTGACTTCCATTCCTAGATAATATGACATAAGCCCCATTTCACTCATATCAAATTCATATT
>CATIWJ010086242.1:0-30437 GCA_949640765.1 Croton laevigatus | reverse complement strand
TGATGATAGCCCATACTTTAGGCCCACACAAAGGCTCCACCACCAGGAGCTAAGTCCCAAGATGACCAGCCTACTAAGTACCGATACCACCCCATATTAAAGGGTCTGCCCAAGGTCAGTCCCAAGGTCAGTCCACATGGTCAGCTCCCACGAGGTCAGTCCATATGGTCAGCTCCCACGAGGTCAGCTCCACCATGGTCAGTCCACTTGAGGTCAGTCCACTTAAGGGTCAGCTCCACCCCACGTGGGTTGACCCCACAGCAACATATAATAATTATGACAAGACACCACCCATGTGACTCACTTATGATTATAGTTAGTGGAGTACACGTGACCACAAAGGTTCCTCTATAAATACTCCTGCAACCCACCATTTAAGCTAAGCTCTCTTCTCTCTTTCCTCTCCATATATTATTAATCTCCTCTCAAATATATTATGGTCACCATTACTGACTTTATCATTGGAGTGGCCGCCACCGGCAGCCCCCATATTTTTACAGGCAAGCTTACTCCCGGGAGCACTTGGATTTGGAACTCGAAGATTATCAATTGGAGTGGCCGCCACCGGCAGCCCCCATATTTTTACAGGCAAGCTTACTCCCGGGAGCACTTGGATTTGGAACTCGAAGATTATCAATTTTATTTCTCATTCAATGGATATATTGGATATTTTTTTCATTGTTTTTAAGTGGGATTATTTTGTTCATTATAAAGGAGTTGAATGCAAGTTGCAAATATCCATTTTCAAAGATGTCGTCAATATTGATTTGTTCAATACAAGTTGCAAATATCCATATTCAAAGATCTCGTGATTATTGATTTAGTCATTTTACGCCAGAGATTCCATGTTTATTGTGAGAAATTATTCGATTTCATATATAGTTCTTTGGGGCTCTTACAAAATTATGCATAAACAATTTTTAGTTATCATATTAGCGCAATGATAATAAAAACAAAAAAAAAAGGGTTATTTTTCTATTTACAGTTTAATATTTGTTTATAACTAGTTTAAAATCTATTGTATTTTGTTTCTTTGATTACAATTGTTTATAATTAGATAATATAGGTTTATAAATTACATATTATATGCTTAAAATATATTATTTATATATGTTTATCAAATGTTTTTCTGTTTATCCTTGTTATTTTCTATATTTTATTTTATATCTTGTATATTTGGTTACTTTCTTGCTGAAAAATGCATTCAGGTCGCTATAAAAATCACGACACCAGCGAGAATAAATACTATGTTTTGAAATTAGTTTCACCTTATTCAATTCAAAAGCTAAAAAATACAAAATTGTTTAAATCACAAATTTTCCAACCTAAAATTTGTCCAAAATTCGAAAAATTTTACACAAAGAAAGGAGAATTTTGACAAAATTTAGGGTCATGCTGCCATGCAGTCGTCTGCATATACGGACATTTTTTTTATTTTTTAAAAATAAAATTAGAAATTGTTTATATTTAATACATCCACGGTAGCAAATACTCCAGTACCATATTTTTTAATAATATCTCATAAAATAAATATAATATAAAATAAATATAACATAATTTTATTTTTTAAAAAAATAAAAACCAAATTTAATACTTTAGTACCAATATCGACAAACCAGCCGACTCGTTGTGGGACAGATGGCGGAACGGCGGAAATTTAATTCATGCCATACTTTTCATCGAACCACTTGTTAATAATTCTCCCGGCAACGCGGAAAAAACACGGGGGAGTATCGGACCCCGCAAAATCACTTTTATACGGTCAATTGTTTTATGCGACCCATACATTGCTCTTCCTTTTCTCTCCTCCACTCGTTCAGACCCGAAATTGCCTCTTCTCTGTCTCTTTTTTTTATTATTTATCACCCTTTCCCCAAATCCAATTCTTTCCAAACCAACGATACAATGTCTCTCCATTTCCAAGACATGGACGAGCTCAAAAAGGTCTTCGATCAATTCGACACTAACCACGACGGCAAGATTTCGGTGGCCGAACTCGGTGGCGTTTTGAAAGCCATGGGATCGACTTACACCGTCGCTGAAATCGAGCGCGTGATGAACGACGTTGACACCGACAAAGATGGATTTATCAATCTTGATGAGTTTGCTCAGCTTTGTCATTCTTCCTCTGGTAGTGCTGAGGCTGAGTTGAAAGAAGCTTTCGATCTGTATGATCAAAATAAAAATGGTTTGATCTCGTGTAATGAGTTGCATCAGGTTTTGACTCGGTTGGGTATGCCCTGTTCGTTGGATGATTGTGCTAGGATGATCAAGACCGTTGATTCTGACGGAGATGGTTGTGTTAATTTTGAAGAGTTTCAGAAGATGATGGCTACTTCTGCTGCTAAAAGAGATTGAAGAAATAAAACGCATACTCCTATTTGAATTTGGGTAATTTTTCTTACTTCTGATTTTCGTTTTTTGGGGGGTGTTGGATCTGAAATGTAGGGCTAATGGTAATGTAGGATGGATTTAGGAATCATCTATATGTATTTGAACTACTGCTATTGCTAATTTAATATCACATCTGATATTGAAATTTCAGTGAAAAACTTTGATTAGTTTTTCTCAAAACCGAATCAAAAAGAGAAAGACGAAAGTCCTCACCCCTAATATATAATAGCGATTATTTAACTCGTGATGATGGTGATGGGGGCAGTCTAGTCTAGCAATTATGTGATTATTATTTTAAAGTATTGATAATGAGTAGGACACCTGTCCTGCCTGCATAAACCAACAATAAAAATGGAAGCATAAACGGACGCCATAACGAATTTGAGGAGAAAGATCGTTGACAAAAATATCATTTTGGAGAGGATGAGAGTATAAGTAATATATATTTTTTTTAATTTGAATTTTATTCAAACTCCTAAGTTATTACAATCTGAAGGTGTCATTACAAGTTATTGTTTCTCTTTTGTGTTCTTTGATGTGTGATTTATAACGTTTAGGGCTTATTGTGGAAGAGGTAAAAATGTTTTAACTCGATATTGAGAAATTCAAGTAAAACTCCAAATCTGTTTCAAAAAATTGAGAAGTTGGGTAATAATTTTGTGTTAACTCAAATGTTATATGGAAATTCAAGTTGAAATTTGGGAAATTGGGTAGAAGTTTGCAGAATAGATGTAGGTTAGAACCATGATGTTTTAAAATGAATTGGGATAGACTTATTCGAGCTTGTGTATACTAATGTTAAAAATGCTTGTGCATATCGACATTAAAAATCTAGTTCTAACCGATACTTTTATAAGTAATGGTAATATGATGTTTTCAATCGATGTAGGTTTCTAATAACATCTCCAATGCAAAAAGTGGATAGCTTTTATTAATTGACACATCAAAAAAATAGAAAGAATTTTAAAAAAATATCTCTAATGCTAATTTATTTGATTGTCAGGCTAACATATCAATAGACAGTGTAACAGACCTTCAATTTCAAGAGAATCTGCTAGACAATAATTATATTAAAATTGTTACATAATTGGTTGTTGATTCAATAGTAGTCCCTAAAAAGAAAAAAAAATAGAAATTAGAAAATAGGTTGTAGAGTTGGCTCCCATCCAGAAGCACTTAACTATGCACTTCCAGTGGGTGATTACCACTTATATATTTTTGTCAAGACCCAAAATTAAGGGTCTTAACAATCGTGCAACTAAACAAGAGTTCAGCTGCACAAGCCTTCGAAATGCTAAACAGACTTGCCTAACCGGCATTCATCAACTATTTAAACTTAAATCGAACAGCGCAAATGATTAGGGGTTCTTTAGAAAAAGGTAGTTAATTTAGACATAAAAGCTAATTTGGCTACCAATATTTTTCAAAAAGCAAAAAAGAATACTTTTTAGATAATACACCACTGAGATCATAATAATTAAAAATAATAATAATAATAAAAATTTGCAGAACAATAGAAAAAGTCGGCAAAGGCATTTTGAATTTTGAAAGAACACTACTTTTTGGCAAGGGAGAGAAATTGCACCATCGCCTCCACCATGCAACCGACTGGCGAACTGAGAGTACGGTCGACATTCCAGATGCCAGCAAGTCTTTCGATTCCGATAACACCGTTGATCCATGGCTGGATTCTAATTTCCATCGAAGAAGAAAAACCAACGAAAATCTATCGAAAAACGTTGAGGAAGGATCGATCATTATCCCATTGTGCTTCCGTCGTATTTTACATAGGTTTCTCCTCGTGTTTATGTCGTCTTTTACATAGGTTTCCCATCGTGTTTTGGCTGGAACATGAAGCTTAAAAGCATTTTACAAGTTTCAGATTGAAGATGAAGGGTTGCACCTCCATACTCGATGGTAAATCTCTGAAACACAACAGAAACTAGAAGCTAAGAAGAGGATCCGACGAGTTTCAGGCCGAATCATGAAAGTTTCTGGTGATTTTCATGCTGGAAAACGTGAACATGGTGTCGCGAAAAATCAAGATCATTGGAAATTAGTGTCAGTGTCACCTGCCAGAAACTTGTTGTAAACTGTTGATATACCTTCTATAAACTTGTAGCAAAAAATAAACCTTTTGGCTATTATTTTCTTTTTTAGTTCTAAAAAAGCTCTAAATGATTTTTCTTTACTATTATTTTGATGTTTTTATTCTTTAAGCTATTCTTTTTTTTTTTTCTTGTGATCTTTTTAAATAAAACTCGCAAATAATTAATTCAAGTTGATTAAACTTAAATTAATTAATTAATTAGATGATTTAACTTAAATATTATATCGGTCACTACTCAATGTGAAATTTTACATTCCCTCAAATTATACTTTTCAGAAAGGGAACTTTCCAAAAAAAATAGACCAATTTGCACCAAATGATATGTCATTGGCATTTTTATAAAAATTTGAGGGGAAGGACACTTTTAGACAAAAATTATGTTTTTACTCCCACTTGCATTCCAACTCGTTAATTAAACCCGCTTAAATCATCCTAAGTAGGGGGGAAGAACATATATAGGCCAAAATAGGGGATCACGATTTAATTAAAAAAAGACCACTCTCACCGCAGGTTAATGTAGTTCAAGAACGAGGTACATAAATGACATAATTTAGTATATAAGTTGTGCCTTCTTAGTCTGTGTTCGGAAACAGCTTTTTGAGTAGTTTTTAGTATTTAGCTTTCGGTAAAATAGGTTTTTAGATGGTTTTTAACTATTTAAGTAGTGTTTTATCAAAAGCTAACTCATATAACTTTTAGCGTTTTGTAAACAGCTAACGGCTATTTAAACAACTAAACGCTATTTAAATAGGTATTTTTGCTGAATAGACCCTTAAATACATAGTACCGCATGCTCAGGCAGTATTACAAGGCATGCATATAAAAGGAATAAAATGAATATAAAGTGTGTTTTTTTTTTTTTTTTTTTGACAATTATAAAGTGTTCTTGTATAAAGGTATAAAATGAGTGTAAAATAACTTTATCACATTTCAATAGTATACCATAAGTATATAACTGGCATATAAAGTGTATATAAATAATATAAAAGAAAGATATACAATACCTCATGTTATTAAAAATTCAACCTCACTTACACTAATAAAAAACCAACAAAAAAATATCATCAGTGTAGTACAAGTATACAATTAATGTCTTGTCAAAAAAGTATACAATTAATATAATCAATATGCAACCAATATATAATAAGTATACCAGTACAATTTATGAACATTTAGTTATAAATGTATATAGTAAATATACAAATTGTATAAATAATAATGATAAATAATCTGCTAATTATATCCACTTATATACATTTTTTGTGACTCATTTGTTCTATTTTAATCTGTATATAACCAGGATATAATCTGTATAAAATCTCTTTCCTTAAAAAAGAAAAAGTTGTATAAAATCTCTACATAATATACAACAAGTATATGATTAGTATAAACTATTTAGAAATAAAATAATTATTTTTATTGTAAAATTGACTAATAAATAAGTGATGTTAAGTGCCTAATAAATAAGTAATTAACATCAAATGTCGATCTAGTGAGAAGTTGTTAATGGAGGACAAATTGATGATTTCTGTGAGAAAGACGAAGATGAAGACCCAATATTAAGTGTTTGTATATAAAAGGTATAAAATGAGTGAAAAAAATTCAACAGTATTTCATATATTGTAAAAAACCCAATCACATTTCTGTAGTATACGATAAGTATATATCTGGCATATAAAATATATATAAATAATGTAAAAGAAAGATATGCTAATATCTCATGTTATCAGTATAGTAGAAGTATACAATTAATCTATAATCAATATATAATAAGCATATTTCAATTTATAAACGTCTAATTACAAATGTACGTAGTAAATATGAAAATTATATCTCATTTAAAATAATAATAATAATAATAATAAATACTTTCCAATTATATACTTTTTCTTGTGACTCATTTGTAATATCTACGTGCATCAACCAATATATACAATACAAGTAATCAAATATAATAATTACAAACACTATATGAATAATAAAATTTTAGATGTCTAGTGTAAAAAAAAAAAATTGTTCACTTCTAATCTGTATATAACCAGGATATAAGCCATATAAAATCTCTTCCCTCAAAAAAAAAAAAAAAAGTTGTATTAAATCTCTACATGATATACAAGAAGTATATGATTAGTATACACTATTTATAAATAAAATAATTATTTTTATTTTAAAATTGCCTAGTAAATAAGTGATGTTAATTTCCTAATAAAAAAGTAATTAACATTATAGTATCATGAAGTTGGATTTATTAGAGCTGGCATAACTCATTTTAAAAACCCAAGTTGACAGAAAGAGGATTGCTTAACTTTATAGTTGGCTAAAGCTGCTCATTTCTTACCAATGTGAGATTTACATTCCCAACATCTCTCTCAAATGCAACTGGGTCGGGTTGACACTTGCTAACACAAGTCCACTTAACACGTTGGTTGGAATGGCTGGCATCTCTCTATCAGCTGTGGTCTTGTTGGGGGGTGGGGGGGTTTGGCCCAAGATCTAGTCTGTTTGGGCATTAATAGCTCTAATACCATATTAGAGTTGGACAATCCTCTTCCTATCAATTCGGATTTTCAAGAGTTAGGCCCAACTCTAATAAAATTCTTTAGCTGGTTCAAGATATCAATTTCCAAATCATTGAAGTTTCCGAAAGTTCTTCGTGGGTCTTCAAATGTCAATTTAGTGAGAAATCATTAATGGAGGAGAGATTGATTATTTTGGAAATTAAAAAGTCTCTGTACCTAAAAATTGTAATTTTTGCAAGAATTATTACCTCCGTATTTTCCTATTTTTTATATTTCAAACAACATGATTAGATTCAAGTTTGATATTAATAGTTTGATAGGTTGAGTTAGGTAGATTAAAGTATGTTTAGGTTAGTTATAAAATATAATTACTCTAATTAAGTTATAAATAATACTTTAATCTATATAACCCAACCAATTAAACTATCAATACCAAACTTAAATCTAATCATACTCTTTAAAATGTAAAGAATAAAAAAATATGAAGGTAGTAATTATCAACACCATAAGAACTAGATATGAAGAAGACTAAATTAATTAAGTTGGATGTTCTTGTGAGAAAGATTCTAAAAGTTAAAAAAAAAAAAGATCAAATAAAGTGTTTAGCTATGAATTAAGTTATTGTTTTTTACAGGAAAGGGCCCGTGAAGCGGCACCCGTGACTCATTCCTTCACCCCATTTGGTAGTCACAAACCGTCATTTTGTTTGTTTGTTGGTTATAATTTGCTTCCCATGTGAACAAACAATTAGTAACTCTCATTCCTCACATGTCAGATTTGATTTGTTTGGATCCTTAAATGATATCTTAATTCTTTTTGAGAGTGCTAATTTTATATTGAAATTTTATAAAGGTGGATAAAATGATCCTAAGGTCTAATAATGACAAAATAAAATACCTATAAATATAATTATAAGAATTTAAAAACTTTTTTTCTAAATTGTTTAAATTTAAAATGCATTGTAATTCAGTCATTTTCATCTCATTTAAGGGAAAATAAATGAAACATATATTAAAATGGACGGGATGACATGAGAATGTAATGATAGCAAAATATGAGCCTCTATAAATATTTTTAAAAAAAATAAAATGACCCAACAACATATTCAAAAAAAAAAAAAAAATTTAAGGACAAGAAAGAATTTTTTTTCTAAATTTTATCAAAACATAAACATGAATTAATGGATGGCTATAACAGTTCACAGATCTCTCTCTTCTTTCTTTATCTAGTTCTTGGCCTTTCATTTGGGTGTTTAGTGACTGCCACCGATGGCTTCTCATTGGCAATAGCCATTTCTTTTAGTTTTTCTTGTCTTTTTAGTTGGTTTTCTATTAGTTTGTCTTATTATTATTTTTTTTAAAAGATCTACCTTCTATGGGTTTTTTTTTAGTGCTGATTTGCTCAAGAGTTGCATCAACAGTGATTTTTGGAGGAAAATTCTATGGATCGGCGACCAAGCTAAAGCCTGAGTATACTGATGAAGGATATCCTACTCAGATCCAACAAAGATGAACAAGAAGAGATCTTTGGGGGGTTTTTCTCTCATATATATTTGTTGGAATTTGGATTCTTCATGTTTGATTGATCATGTAATCTAGCTCTATTTGCTTGATTCAATAAAGCTAAAGGTATAATCCTTGCAAATCTTGAATAAAATCTGTTTCTTTTCTTTAGTTAAAAAAATAGACTTTCTATCAACTAAACTACCAGTAGAAATAATCAAGTTGTTAGTTAAACAAATAAATGTTAGGATTCACAAGAGAAATTGACTTGCATATCGTCTAAGGTGTCATTTGATTGGGTAAATAAGGAGGGGAAGTTCACTTCCCGAGAAATAGCCAAAGTTACCGAAAAATAGCCAAGTTTTTAGAAAGTTGAGTGTTTGTTTGGAGAAGTTTTCAAAAATTAGAGAAGTTCTCATAAATTAGAAAACCCAACTTCTTTCGCACACGAAAAATAGCCAAGTTTTCAGAAAGTAAAGTTGAAACTCAACTTCCCTCTCATAAGGTCCCCAACCAAAGGAAGTATGCTTCTTTGTTATAAATATGAATAATTTCTATTTTATCCTTATTTTCATATTTAAAAATATTTATTGTAGAAATATTTAAAATATTTTAATATTATACTTTATTAAATAATTCAACTTTTTAGAGTTCATAAAACATATCAAATGATATTTATTATGTACTTCTTAAAAAAAATAAAACTTCTTTACAATTATATTTCTTGAGAATTTAAATTTATAGAAAATAAACCATTTGAAACAAACAATCTCTAAATTCAGTATTTTTATATAGAACTAAAGATCCATTTACACTTTTTCAATTGAAAGTGGGTTTCTCTCCTTTTTGTCATTGGCGTTGAACTAAATATTATATTATGGTTACAAAAATGATAATAATCACTAAAATAAACAAAATAAATATTTGTTGTTATTAGTTGTTACCAAAAGGCACATTAATTTGTTATTTATATATTTATTGAAAAGTGAGAGAGAGTTTATTACTATTCTTTTTCGGTGCATAAATTAAAAACTTCATTTTCATTATGTAAAACCTATTGTAACTACTTAGGTTTATTCACTCATTACTAACTCATAATTATCATTGTATCACCTACTCACAACCTTCTTATTTAGTATTTAATATTTTATTTTTCTAAATATATCTAAATATGATCCAAATTTAAAGAGCTCATACCAAAAGCAAGGAGGAAAATGAAAAAAATTATGAACATCAATTATTAAATAGATTTTTAACTTCCATGTTCTAATGCTAAGATATTCAATAAAATATAAAAATAACAATTTTAATTCTTTTTTTTTTTTTTTTTTCATACTACACCATCTTTCAGACATATATTAATGATCAAAATTTGAATTCGCTAACTTATTCGAGCTGTAGAACAGCTGATTATAAAATTTACTATTTTTTCATACTTAAATCGGTATTCAAATCTTGAGATTGTGATAACGCAATACAAATTTAAATCAAATTTTCAAAAAGAAGTAGGTTAAATAAAATCTTGACTTAGTTATTTTGGTTAGGGCAATAAATTAACCATTCACCAACTAATAAATATAAAATCTACAAAAATAATTAAAACTCTCAACAAAAAAAAAGACCTCTAAAATGATGAACCATTATGACTAAAGCATAATAATGATTTTAAGCAAAGAATACAATGTTTAGGTAAAATAATTAATCCGTTATAAAGTAACATGACACTGATAACCGATGAAGAAACAGCCAGTCAAAAACTCCCACGTGTACATCAAATGACAGTTGCGTTTTCAACTGTTTGGTCGTTTGTTGACATGGAGCTATATGATTGGTCCTTCATTAACATTTGTCCTATACCATAGTTAAGAAGAATACCAAAAAAAAGTTGCCTGGTGGGAGGATCATATTGTCTTTATCCATGGTTTCACATGTTAACCATCAAAACAAAAGAAACAAAAACCACCAAAGTTAATCCCAGGTTGGTTTACAAACAATTAGTAATTAACTAAAAAATATATAATTAATTTTATATAATAATAATTAGATATAAATATATTTATATTGATGAAGTGACCTTTTTTGGAATTTATATATGTGGAAAGAAAGACTTTTGCAACATATGCTTTCCTTTCTTTCTTTTCTTTATTGTGTTTCTTGAAAATTTGAACTTCTCTTTGAAAACCTCATATTCATTTTTTTTTTCTCTTTCTTTGGGGAATTTTGTAGAGGAGTTGTAATGGTGATGATGGGAGGAGAATCATATGATGAAGAGTGTGATTATCTGTTTAAAGCAGTACTGATCGGAGATTCTGCAGTTGGGAAATCAAATCTTCTATCAAGATTTTCAAAAGATGAATTCAAACTTGATTCTAAACCAACTATCGGCGTTGAATTTGCTTATAGGAATATAAGAGTTGGTGATAAGCTCATCAAAGCTCAAATATGGGATACTGCTGGCCAGGAAAGGTATTTTCTTCTGCTATGTCTTATGTCTGTCTGTGTATTTATGTACTTTGATATGATTGATTTTGCTATAGGGAAGAACATGATAGACAACCTCAACTAGTTAATTTAGCTCCATGTCAAAATATGATCATTTTGCAACAAATAGAAAGTTGAGATGAAACTGTTATTTTATATATATATATATATAGTATTAAATACTCTCATGTGAATATTTAAATTTTCCCCTTCATGACAATATTAATTTGCAAAAATTGTACTATTTTGAATGTTGGAGCTGTATTTTTCATGTCATTAATGCTAGCTAATTGGGGTGATCTATATAAAACCATAATGGAATTAGAGAAGAGATAAGTTTATTCCATATTGGTGGGGACAAAAATTAAATGCATCCTTGATTAATGCACAAAGTAATCCCATTAGCAAGGTTAATAATGATAAGGTTAGGAACATGCCCTTGTCATTGCACCACCAACAAATAAATACATATTTGAAAAAGAAAGGACATGGCTTGTATATTTATTTATTTCTAAAAGTATCTTTAAAATTATGTTCCCGAACGACCTAGAAAAAAATTTGTATCTAATCAGTCAAAATACTAATAATTACCTGAAAACTATTACCCAACATAGTTATTACCGTATATATTATTTAACAAACACTTCACAAACTAGAATTTAGTGTTTTAACTGCTCGAGAAGCTATTATTAAATATGGGTAATATATACATGTTGCGGTCCTCAAAAGTTTTACAATTAGCTTTTAGCGTTTTGACTAAGTGTTACCCGTCAAAATGCTAAAAGTTATATATATATATATATATATTAAAATTTACCCAAACGGTTAATTCTATCAAACATGTCCAAATATTTGTTGAAAATGTTTATATAATCCAACAAAAGTAAAAGTTTTATACTAATTTGTAAATAAATTTGCAGGTTTAGAGCAATAACAAGTTCATATTACAGAGGAGCATTAGGATCATTATTAGTATATGACATAACTAGGAGAGTAACATTTGAGAATGTGAAGAAATGGCTAAAAGAGGTAAGAGAATTCAGCAGCTCAGATATGGTAATTGTTCTTGTTGGAAACAAATCTGATTTGGATAACTCAAGACAAGTTAATGAAGAAGAAGGGAAAAATCTTGCAGAAGCTGAAGGTTTATGTTTCATTGAAACTTCTGCTTTGGAGAATTTAAATGTTGAACAAGCATTTCTTGAAATGATCGGTAAAATACATGAAATTACTGTGCAAAAGGCTAAACTCAGTGATAACAGCAACGGTAATAGTAACAGTAAAATTAATAGTAATGGTAATAGTAAAAATGTTCTTGTTGGGAAAGAAATACTTAGTATTAATGATGAAGTAAGTGCTACTAAACAACCTACTTGTTGTTCATACTAAATGATTAGCTTAGTTTATGCTTTATTATTATTATAGATGAATGAGAAAAGTTTTGGATTTTTTTTTCCTCAACTATGCTTTGACATTTTTATTTTTCCTTTTTGTTTGTTATTATAGTATAAAGAAGGAATAAGGTGATGTAAATGAATAGATTTGAATATACGATTTCTAAAAAATATTTATGTTTTAACTTTGTTGTTAAAATATCCAAAATCCAAAATCGAAATCGAAAAGTTTGATTCTAATAATATCCAAAATTTAAGATAAAGGGTGTAATTAAAATTGAAGCTTTTTAAATAGGGACTTTTTGTTATTTACAATTACAGTTTGAGTCAAATTAGTGGGATTCCAGTTCAACCTGTTGCAATTAATAACAGACCCGAATTCTTCTTCTTCTTCACTCATGGTCTCTATATTGAAAAAAAATGTATTTTCATTAGTTAATGTATTTTAATATCTATCGAAATGGAGAAGTTGGCTGTCATATATATATTCTATGCTGTCATATATGAACTTCCATTTTCTTCATCTTCTTAAGGAATAAAAAAGGGAAATTATATACCCACAAACAAAAAAAGAATTACTTTGATACATTTCAGCAAATTACATGGAAATGCTTAAATTTGGCCTATCATATATGTATACTACGAATTTTTAATAAGGTGATGTAAATTAGTAGATTTGAATATAAAGGAATAAGGTGATGTAAATGAGTAGATTTGAATATAAAGAAGGAATAAGGTGATGTAAATAAATAGATTTGAATATTTATTTTTCCTTTTTGTTGGTTATTAGTATATATAAAGAAGGAATAAGGTGATGTAAATGAATAGATTTGAATATACGATTTCTTCTTCTTCTTTTTCAATATACAATTTCAAACTTCAAGTTGTGATGTGATGATGCGTAATCATTATTAAAAACCCACAATTATGGGATATTCTAACAAGCTTAATATTCACTAATCTGATTTTTTAAGGGAAAAAAAAAAGTTGATAATAACATCATCCATAAAGGGTCAACCCCACACAGCTCATATCACCCAAGAGGCCTACAAAGGGTCTCACATAGGTCATGCCACCGAGCTCAGGTCATGCCACCGAGCATAGGTCATGCCACCGGGCTCAGGTCATGCCTTAGGAGATCACTCCTCCTTCCCACGCCTAAGGGATCATCCTCCTTCCCACTTTGGCAAGGCACAAGTACAATAATAATTACTCATACTCTGACAGCCCCTATTTTCAACATAGGCTCTTGCCCACACATTGACACCCTTATTATTAAATATATGACATGCACGCAACCACCTTGATCCTAATTATAAATAACCGGCATCTCACCATTTGGGTAACTTAACTTCTCTCCTTTCTCCTCTCTAAAATATAATAAATGATCTATTTTCTCCTCTCCAAATATATTATATGGATCACATTACTGACTTAATCATCGGAATAGTTGCCACCGGTAGCCCCCCATCTTTTTACAGGCTTGCTAACTCGCCGATGTCCTCGGATTTGGATCTCGAAGATAACAATTGATTTTGTAAATTTTGAGAATAAGTGAGCTATACATGTAAGATTACAATGGTGAATTTTCTCTATTTTAAGAATGAGAGTCTGTCTGTAAAAGGTACATAACAATACTTTCAAAAAATAGTGTTATCTAGTTATTATTCTTTTTTGTTATTAGCAGAGTAGAAATATATGCACAACCTCTTTTTTCCCTTTTTGGGATTTTACCCACAAGTATCAACGTAAATGTCCATTTTATGATCCATGTTAAACCCGCCAAATCCTTGAGTGCTTGGAGAACAAGCACTCGCCTAAAGAATATTTGTACCCATAAAAGTTCTAAATGAAAAATAAGCCTATTATATTAAAATACCCAGAACTTTGGATGAATTCTGAAAAATATCTACGCTTTAACTTTGTTGTTAAAATACCCAAATCGAAAAGTTTAATTCTAATAATACCTGAAATTTAAGATAAAAGGTGTAATTAAAAATGAAGTTTTTAAATAGGGAGGAAAATTTAAGATAAAGGATGTAATTAAAAATGAAGTTTTTAAATAGGGACTTTTTGTAATTTACAATTACAGTTTGAGCCCAATTAGTGGGGTTCCAGTTCAACCCGAAAGCTCACTTCTTCTTCTTTGAAAAAAAATGTATTTTCATTAGTTAATGAATTTTAATATCTATCGAAATGGAGAAGTTGGCTGTCATATATATATTCTGTGTTGTCATACATGAACTTCCATTTTCTTCATCTTCTTAAGGAAAAAAAGGAAATTATACATACCCACAAAAAAAAGAAAAAAACTTTGATGCAGTTGAGCAAATTAAATGGAATTGCTTAAATTTGGCCTATCATACATGTACATTACGAACTTTGTAAATTGTCACAAAGGAACAAATGTGTTATATTTTACAAAATTCGCTCAAATTACATCACAATTCTAAATTTTAGATGAAATCGAAATAATATTATATTAAGAAATTATTCAGGCACTATCTCTTTCATAATATTGAAATTATTCGAACCCTAATTAGTAATTCCAATTCCAATTTCAAAGTTAGAAAACTTAATGGATTCCACATATACAATTTATTCTTCAATTTAGTCTAAAATTTTGAAATGTGGTGCAATTTAAATGAACTTTGCAAAAAAAAAATTTCAAATTACATATATGATAGTCCCTTAAAATTTTATAATTTGAACTTGTAATCTCTCTTATTCAAAGAAAAAACATTTAGACCGTGGTCAAATTTAAACCCAGAAAATTCATATCTTTCTATTGCTTTATAAAGAAATGCATGCCAAAAGGGGACAAATTGAAAAATGGTTTGATAAATAAAGAGACAAAAGAGATGTTAATTCCTCTGCTCCGATGATTTTGTTGCACCAGCAACGCCGCTGTTCTTTCATACATCTACGTCATATGAACTTGATAACGTCTCAACAGCTGCTTTTTTTATTTTTATTTTATTTCAATAATAAAAAAAAACCCTCAAAATTCAATTCCAATCAAACTTTTGATCTAACAATGAAAACCAAATTAAGCAAGCGAAAAACCATCATCAAAATCAATCTCAAATTACGTCACTTGAAAATTGAACTACAAAGCACCAAACTACCTTGATTAACAAACGAGAAGCCGAAGAAGAACACAGCCGCTGCTACTGAAGATGGTTGTCGTCGTCGCATCTTTTAAGGGACGCGACGGGAGAGAAAGCCGGCCAGGGGCTTCAGAGCGTTCCGACGACTTTGTTCTGGTCTGAAACCACCGGAAAACATAAGGAACAACAGCTACAAATCGAACAGGAAGGAAACCCACAGAAGGAAGGGTGCGTGTAGAGGAAGAAGCCGAAGAAGGGTATATGAGCGTTTTTAGATGGGTTGGATTTATTGATTTGAAACCATTTGGGTTTGAACTAAAACCAATTGATTTCACCCTAACTGAAATTGTAAATAACAAAAAAATCCTTATTTCAAAGTTTTATTTTTAATTTAATAATTTATTTCAAATTTTGAGTATTATTACAATTAGGTATTTTTAAAACAAAGTTAAAACGTGGATATTTTTCAAAATCCACCCAAAATTAGTACTTTTCTGTAACAGGCCATTGCCATGATGAGACTAATACCATGGAACCAAGGGAGCAGGGAATGTTAAACAATCAACCAATAACAATTGATCATTAGGCAGTCAATTATAAAGGTTACTGTAGGCTGTAGCTTGATGATATTTAGTAAACCATAATGCAAGATAACCATAATCATATTCTACAAATTTCTTTTTAAACAGTCATTTAGCCAGTTCAACGGTGAAAGAATATCAGAATCACAGCTCCAATTGGTACAGAACCAAACATGACCCTAAACCATAGATCAATGGCAAACCTTAGCTTTCTGCTGGCTCCTTACTCCGGCTTTAAGCCAAGATGAACATATTTTCCTCAAGAACCACATCAGGTTGAAGCTATTACAGATTCACAATGCATAATAAAGTTACAGAGAGAAGGGGGAAAACTACTTATACCCTATATATAATCAAGATCATTAACATTAAACCAACTCAAGATGAAGATTACAGCCGATATAGAACATCGAAAATAAACAAAATTTTATCATACTTGCATATCCTAACAATTTTGATAATTTATTCAGTTTTGATCAACTTGTATCAAACAAAACAATATTGTATACTCTTAAAAATTTATGCCTTCCACAAAGGACTACTCTACCATCTCTGCTCCCAAAGCAATCTTCGAGTTTTTGTGCGTGAAAATAATCGTTGAGTGCCATCATCAAAATGTTTGCTCCAATGGTTTTTGGCAGAGAAACCAAACGAGGCTTTCACAAAAATATACTTTTAATCATTTGCAAAGTTTCATCATTGTCGTCATATGTTCACTTCAATGGCCTTACTGGAAGAATAGCTTCCGTAATTTTTCTGCAGAGAGCGCTGCTCTTTTGTTGGTTGGCTCAAGCACCAAGGCATATTGAAAATCTGCAGAGCAACAAGTGTCGTTGCCTATGTTATATCAAACAATGAGATCATATTACATGCAATTAACTTGTAACTTATTTGGAAATATGCAGAGGGAAGGAACAAATAGAGATTTAGATCTGCTTTTGCTTGGAAGTTTAGAGGGCAGAAGGCCAAAAGGGAAGATCAGGAGAGAACCATTCTGGAATGGAAAGCAAAAGGATTTTGAGAAAGAAAATTAATAATCTGCTTCATTTATGGAACCTAAAAGCATTACAGGATTTGAAAATGATCATTGATACCAGTTTCTATCATGCAATTGCATGTTAAAAAAAAATTGAACCTAAGTATTTCATTTTTAAGTTCATTATTATAAAATCTGATTGGTTATTAAATGGGATGAACAAAGGGCCCAACTAACTAGTTAATGTCCATATTGCAATTGTAGTTAAAACGGTAATCTATGAAGTAATATCTCACCTTCAATTGCCTCCTTATAATAACCAAGCCTCTCTCGTGCTGTGCCTCTTCGTAGATAGGCCTTTACATTCTGCAACAGGTAAAAAGCAAGAACCAATGTGATAAGGAGTTATAATACAATTTTCAAAATTGAGCTAAAAAGAAGAGGAATACAAACAGCTTTTTTAATTATCCACTATAATACCAAATGCCCTAACAGACTTAGTAGACATACATGTTTTCATGAGCCAAATTATCATATCATCTACCATACATGAAGCAATGGTTGTGATTGAACTTTGAACCTAAAGAACCTAGAGCAAGGTAAGCAATGTCTTGCTTCAGACTTTATTGTACTGCTTTGTTCTGCCCCTATATAAAACCCCACACAAGGAGACATGCACCGGCCCTTCGCTCTATAATGACCAAAGAGCTCCTCCTCTAAGGAGACATCTACTCTCCTTGCAAGAGTATGATGCACGACTACTAGCATTCACTAAGAACACTGAGGTTCACTTCAATCACTACCAACAGATGGTGAATGTAAAAATTTTGGAACACTTTACCCCCAGAATCAACTGCAGGAAAAGATAATTGAAACTTAGTACCAAGTTCCTAGCCTTACAAAGGTTAAGAGGAAAGTCAACTATTTTACATAACCTTTCCCATGGGGCTTCCATAACTCAAAAACTTGTCACTCCAATCACATAGAAGAAAAGCTACAGTAGCACAAAAGTAACTTCTTATGCCTTAGCTTGCAAAGAGAACCAATGAAAAATTATTTAAACTTGAGGGACATTTCCAACAGATTGTTAAAATGCAGCAGAAGAAAATAATTTTCTTCAATGCAAAGTTACACAATTCCAATATGAGGAGATAAAATTACTGTTGGGTCACATACGGTCTTGGTGGAGCACATCCAACTCCAAGTCATCAGACATTTAGCAATACTTAAAATACAAGTGCTTCAATCTTGACAAGAAATCTGAAAAGCAGAACAGACTCATTTCCATAGTTTACATGGGAATTATCTTTTTAGTATGAGGATTGTGTCATCATTTTCTGAATCAGGAAGCCATTACAAACACAATGCTATTGTATAGTACTCTGACCTGTTGTCTATTGAATGCTAAATATAACCAAGGTGAGGCTATAAAGTTGCAAGCAAAGAATGGCGATGACCAAGGAGAACTTCGGAAATGTTATTGAAAGTAAAGAACAAAAATCAATATACATTATAAAGTAACATCATAATTTACAGTTACACGCAAATAACACAGCAAGATACTCTATGCATAGCATCACAGAATTTACATAATCAAATAGACTTCCTTTCCAGTAAGAATTACCTTCTTATCAAGGTCAATAGCTTTGGTACAATCAGCCTCGGCTTGAATGTAACTGTAAGTTCAAAAAAAAAAATCATCAAGCATTTACGATATTTATTAATTGATGAGATAGTCTTAAATAATTAAAGTATACCTAGCTAGTTCAAGATAAGCTGCAGCTCTGTTGCTGTAATATGTAGCATTTTTGTCATTCAGTTTGATAGCATCAGTATAACAGCTAATAGCTTTCTGCCACTGCTTGTCTTTGAATGCTTGGTTGCCCTGGAAATAGAATTCAAAACATATGAAGTTACTGAGGAAATACAGAAAGAATAATTCATGCCAAATTTGATAGTCAGCAACACGTGATAGGAAATGTATAATTTAGAACATTATCAAACAATCTTGCATTTAAATAAAACAAAGGACACAAATCTCAAGATAATATAAGAATGCAAAAAATAATCCAAGTAACTGAACTTTGTTTAGCCTCTAGAATCTATTTCTTAGCTCAAGGTCCCTCTTACTAACTGGAATCAGTGAAATAGATCCCCCAAAATTTCACCATATACACTAATTGGTCAAATAAGTGATAAGCCTTGTATTATAGGTGAATTCTTTAGCTTATCTCCCATTCAAACTACTTACACAGTTTGCACTGTTAACAACTAACCACAAAATTACCATGAATATAATAAATCAAAACAAGTGTAATATTTTTGAAATAAGTTTAGAAGAATCCCCCTTGGTACGATAGGCTTCTTGCTAAGAAGTGAACTACATTTCAGTTTTACTCATTGGAAACATGAACTTAAATAGTAAAGTTCATTGTAAACAGGAAATTTTCAATTAAGAAAAGGCCTCTTAAGTTAAAATACGACTAAATTTAAAAGCTGAAATCTCTCTCCAAAAAAAGTTTATAGTAATACTTGCAAATACACTGAGCATTCAATAGATCAGGTACAACAAAAGAAGATCAGCAGGCTATTGAAAATAGTCCCCAGCTAAATTTTTTTGTGAAAACTGGAAACCTCTAGAAGATCAAGTACATCAGAGATACACATATACCTTTTCCTTAGCCATGTCAGCAGATCTTTCCTGACTGTCAGCCTTATCAGATGTTTTGGATTTCACAAGCACATCAGCTTGCTCTTGTAGAGATGCAAACATGTCCTGTACAGTATCCAGCAAGAAGCGATCACCCCCATGCCTGGCTATGAAGGACACTGAAACAGGACACTTGTCATGACGTCCAAGTGGAATAGTGACCTGAAGAATCAACGAAATATGTGTCCAAATCAAATTATGCTCATAATTATAAGAAGAAATTCAAACTTACATTTTCTTAAAAAGCAAATATCCAAGATATAGTACGAGACAGTTGGGAGAATGAGGCAGAAAGCACTTCACCTGACAGCAACCTGATAGGCTTGCAATACTCAACAGACTAAATGAACGGATCTGGTAATCCTCAGATATCAACTCTTTCGCACCAAGTTTTGGAGGAAGATAAGCAGTTGTAGGGATGACCAAAATTCCATCATCCTGAACCAATAAAATTTTAAACAATAATGATAATATCAATGGTGAAGTATGAACATATCAAACAAAATCAACATTCCACTACCAGAAAACCATTAAGATGGCCAGAGTAAAATACACTATGCAGTATAAGATATGGTAATATTAGACTTCCCAACATGCAGGCTTAAAAGTCCATTAGACTCATGGAGCCTCCCCCTCTCAGAAAGCTGTTTCCGAGGTTTAACCCATGATTCCAGACACCATTTTAGAACCTCATGATTGCACAACCAAAGGCTCATTGTCGCACACTGTATAGTAGGAATGTTCATCTATAGACAGAACAAGATGATATTTGATAACTAATATGCCTTTCTTGCAGACAACCCTGGCACACAAACATTCCATGATCAAAGGGAATTATAAATTTCAGGAAATCTAAGAAGAGGGAAAATTTTAAGTTACTATTGTATTATTTTCTCACCTTTCTATTATCCATTGTAAGATTTTGGGGGTTCAGATGCCACTTCTATTAAATAGAAATGCATTCCTAAGAGAACACCAAGTAACAGAGAACACACTAAACAATACACTTTAAGAGCATACCGTTATATATATATAAAAAAAAAAGAAGGTTGCACATTTATACATAGCCTTCCCTCACGTAAATGGCAACACTTTTACAAGTACACAAACACACCTTTACATTGCGAGAGATGAGAAAACTGAAAGATTAACATCAACTTCTCGTAACTAACATTCAAGCGACTTAAATTAATAAAAATGCTTACAAACTTCATGCTTCAAAACTCATATCAAATAAACTAATTACTTTACTTCAATACTTTCATTTGTCATTCTAACAAATATATTTGAATTGTTCCTAAAAAAAAAAAAAAAAACATATTGTGAAAACACTTCCACAACTAACCACAAGCATTACCTTCAAAAGTGAATTTATGGCTGCACGCAATTCATTTCTGATGGACTTATAGATATCCATATCTGCATCTGGTATCTCCGGATTTTCTTTTAATAGTGCAGAGAGATTATTATCAAGATCAGGCTTCTCCGTGTTAACCCATTCCTGGTGATTATATCTAAATTCATGTCTGTCAAAAGATAGAGACAAATAAATTTCCAAAATTAGAATCAAGCTAAAGAATATAATAATCAAACATCACAAGAAATTTACACATTTAAATTTGAAGACCATTTCTAGGCCATAGCATTATCTGAGCAAATTATTTGCCCAATGGCACGAGGAGGAGGGGAAGATAAAACCTACTCAGGTTATCCACTTTGATTGTAATAGCTTGCGAACTATGTCCCTTTGCAGAACTTGAACTTGAACTTGCCTTGTCCTTTTAGACATTGTTTTGCACATGACGCTCTTCAAACTCCACTAAGATTTGCATTAGTTCTGCTGGCAGCAAGTGTAACTTCATCTTCGGATTCTCTTAGTTTTTGCGGAAATTCTAAGTCTACAAATTCCTTTTCGTTCTACAAGGGTTCTAGCAGAACAGTCTACCAAACCTCTAATCCACTCTCCTCTAATTGGCTATTTTTACCATTTCAACAGATTACTGCTTATTTAGTCACGATTGCAATGCAATCTCAGGTAATGATAAAATAGGCGACTTGCAGCTTACAACAATTCCAATTGGAAATTAGGGTTTCAGCCATTAATCAAATTAAATATATCATTCACCCATTGATGTCCCAGACTTTTATAATCTCTCTTTATAATCAATGTGATTAAAGTTTTAAAATGTACAAAAAAAAAAAATCAAATAAACCATGGGAACCCTACAGAGATGAGATCCCAACAAACCTGTCATCTCTTACCTATAATTCCCAATAATCGGAACCCCATCCATTTACAACAAAGTCACATGCAGAAGGGGAAAAAAAAAAGTACCATTGCAATCAAACAAAAACTTAACTCAAATAGTAATTTTTCAGCTGCTGCAAATTATTATCCTCTAGTGACAGGACGTAGATAACATTCTCACCTCTGCAAAAGCTGCATAATATTTGCTAGCAATCGTACTGAAGCAGGTCTGACTTCACCATTTCTTTTCTTATCATGCAACAATTTCAAGCTTGGAACTTTAGAGAATAGAATTTCTTCCAGAACCTCATGTCTCAATGTTTGTCCTGAAAAATTTCATGAGCTATATATCCAGCCACATCCCATATTTTGAAAACCAAAAAAATGTAGCAACAAGAAAATAATTAATCACACAAAATTGAATAACTTAAACATACAAGAATATAACATACTTCCAAAAAGCTTCTCAGTGGATCTAACCACCACTTGAGCAACCTTGTCTGCTGGAATCTTTAATAATTGGAAAAAATCATCAGCTATTATAATTTGCCTTGGATTTCGTTTAATTCCAAAAGGCAGCTGCAATAGCAAATGCCCAACAAGACGCAAAACACTTGGATCCTTAGCAAACCATCCTGCAATAATTATATTCCAGAATCAATTAAATAATGGCATACACAAGTGGTCAGCATAATGCACGGCTTCATATAAGTATCCAAGTGAGAAGAAAGAGAATAGGCAAACTAAAGGTTCAGACTGTAGCAAATTTTGGTACACATAACCGCAGTAATGGTGCATTTAGCAGAACCATCTCATAAGTTAATGCAGTCAATAATTTTGGTCTTACACAAAACCATGGTGATATGCATTTAACTGAAATATCTGACAAGTTAATGCATGTACTAACCATAGATCTGTACCGAATTTAGACTTCATAATGTAAATAGGTAAACAAAATGCAGTACTATGCACTTTAGGGAACAACTTAAAACATGCTGCAAAAAACTCAGTCAACAAATTGTGCACACACTCTTTACATAAAACTGAAACTTGATTTGATTTTCATTACTATACAAAGAACAAATTTTTGAATTCTTGTAAACCAAACAAATTTATGAATTTTTGTAAACTAATGGAACCTTTGAACCAAGACTTGCAGGGTTCATAACAGATTGTTCAGACAGAACTCTACTTGTATCATCTAATATGTCACCAAGAAATCCATAATGGAGCCATTTAAGTAAGTTTGTCTGTAGTCAACATCAGGGCACAAAGAAGGCACGGCTCAAACTAAAGCCAGAGCAGCAGTAATTCATTCTGTTATGTAATCAGTTGTTACGATTACTGTTTACTTGTCTTATTGTTATGCATTTAGTAGCAAGATAGTAAACTGGTTACTGCATGCTAACTTGTATATATTCTCTGAAACACAGAATAAGAAGTAAACATTCGGATATTAGGATAAATGATACAAACTACTATCCATACATACCGACAGTGTCCAGACTTGTCGAGACAGGTATAATTCCTAAGAGAGGAATAATGCCATATGAAGGTCTGAATCCCATAACACCACAAAATCCAGCAGGCACTCTCACACCACCAACAGTGTCAACACCTGCCACAACATGTTTGTATGAGGTAAACCAAACAAGCCCAATTGCTCACTTTAACTGAATTTTCTGATTGCAGTGTTTACAGCTGAAAATAGAAGAGTATTTTGATATTGAACAATGTTAACATTGAAGAACATGAAACTTCACATTGAAATGAGCACTGTAGAGACGGTTTTGTTTTCTTTCTTGGCAATTAATAGCAACATTGGATCAGGCAAGTTACAGTTCAGTCGAACAAACATCACATACTATCTTTTGTTTTTCATCTTAGCTCTCAGATTTATTAAGGAAAGGATATAAGAAAAACAGCAAATATTTAAAATAAACATAAGAACAACAAGAGGAAGCAGGACCAACTCATAAACCACCTAACAGTAGAGCAGATCACTAAGGATATATGAGCTCATTTGATAAGTAGAATAGAATTCTAGGATTTGTAGGAAGAAATTAAGAACACTGATAGAGATTAGGATATCAGTCTTTAACAGATATACAGGATAAAATAACAAAACTAGAAAAACAAATGCTGTAAGAATTAGTTTTTTAGACAAATTGATCATTCAAAAAAATCCATCCTAAATGTGTAGGAATAAAACAGCAGAACAACAAAGTAAACTATGCCATAAGACATATCTTCTAAGCTGTCCAAAATCCATCCTAAATGTGTAGGAACAAAACAGCAGAACAACAAAGTAAACTATGCCATAAGACATATCTTCTAAGCTGTCCAAACATCAAACAAGCAGCTCACCTAAAGAGAAGTCAACTAGATTAGCAGCTACAGCAACAGCAGCTCCACTGCAGGAACCACCTGGTATGCGTGCTGGTGCAGCAGGATTGGTGGGCATATCATAATGCTTACTTTCTCCATTGATACTGAAAAGGCATTTCCCAAACGAAAAAGAAAAACAGAGCACATTAAAACAAAAAAAAATGAACTCGTATCTGGTATTAGTAAAACTATTATTACACCACGAACATGGGAAAATAGGCATAGCTATGCATGTATCTATTCACATAAATGTAACCTATGAGAATATTTCTCAAGTACATGTTAATTTATGAACAGGATAGAACCATTATATATTTATATTCAGTTAGTTAAATGTGTGGATGCTAATAATTAGCAATCAATATGACAAATGAAGACATGTCAATCACATACCTATAACACAATTCACCCACAACAGTTTTTCCAATGCAAGTGGCACCTCCTTCAACAAGTGTTGAAACTACAGAAGATGTCTTAGAAGCCACCTCATGTGTCCTTATCCAATCTGGATGGCCAAATCCAGTCACATACCCTTCAATATCAAACCTGAAAATCACAAAAGTCACTCTAGAAGGGACAACAAAGATAATGAAGAGATGGCTACATTTTAAGCAGAAAGACGTAAATGTTCCGAATAAATTGGCAGCCGAGGGTCATATAAAAACATCCTTGTAAAATAAATATTTTTTACAATCATCCTATACTCTGTTTCATATTTTGAATTATAGAACAGCTAGCTCACTATCGATGCTATCAAATACCGCTGTTTTGATATAAATGAAAACAATCATTCATTTAAGTATCTCACATCATAAAAAATATGCTTTCTAGTTTAAACTTTAAGATAATGAGGGATTACCAATTCAATTTCAATTTCAATTAAGCCCGAATTAATTTATAGGTCAAACTTTAAAAGTTTACCATAGTCCCAACTTAATTTAGGAAGAGGAGGAGGAGGAACATATTCTAAATGTATTTGCAGAAATATCAGAAACAGATTCTAAGGACTAATTCTTCAGCCTTTTCTTCTCTTACTATTCTTAAAAAAAAAAAAAAAAACTAATAGAGTGCACCAGTTATTGATAATTTGTGCCAATAAATAAGGAGTGATGAGTGATACAAGCAATATACAACTTCCGCCAAGTTCCAATATCCAACACTTTCAGCACTAAAGACACAGGCCTAAATTTAAATTTTTCTTCAAACTCAAGATGACCAAAATTATTCCTAGCGTCAAAACTGAGTTCCTCAAAACTCCATCTAGTAGCTTTACGTGCACATATGGAGTTAACCAGGTAGAATTTTCATAATTCATCAAAAAAATAAAATTGAACTTTACTAGCTAGGACAAGCGCAACCAAGGCTTACACATCGGAGACGGCAAAAGTAAGGCCAGTTAGAGGATGAGGAGCTTTAGGAGGAGCAGGCTGCGGCGGAGGAAGAAGCTGAAACTTCTCTACAAAAGCACCAAAATCTTCTCTAATAGTTTTCTTCAATTTTCTGGTCATAAATACAATTCCAGCAAGGCCAAGCCCCAATAGCACCCATAGATTAGCGGGATTAGAAGCCATGTTCAGGTAATTCTTATTGCCTCTCTAATGGAGACAATTTTCTTCTGAGTAGAAATCAGTGCCAAACCCTAGAATAGCATCTGAGTTCTAGAGAGAGGGAGCTTGTAGATAATGAAAGTGAGATTAAGAGATGGAAACTCCAACTCTTATTTTATTTTATTTTTTTTAAAATTTTTTTGGTTTTTCCATTGCGGTTAAGAAAAAACGATTTTGTCTATTAAAAGAGAAAAAAGATTTTTTTGTGTTGTTCAAGTTTCGGAAACCTAAGTTTTGATATACGAAATTTTAAGTAAATGCAAGTAAATACCATATTTTTAAGTTTGTTTTAAGAAATAGAACAATTTTTTGGAAAATGTAGTAAATAGTATATTTTTTTTTTTTTATATTTAATTTTTAAACAAAATAATAAAAATAAAATAAAAAAATATTACTGATTTCCAACGGGTCATTAGTGGTCCGACGATAGGCTGGCGATAATTCCAGCCAAATTCAAGTGACCGGTGGAGAGGGTCCGACATCAGTCCGATGAGAGTCAGTTTGAAAAAGGTTTAGATCTGGCGTAGTATGACATTATATAATTGCAAGTAATAATAAAACATAATTTGACTTGTGGTATAATGAAGATGTGTGTTTTGTCACTTCTAAATGTCATAGGTTCGATCTCAGCGGTATATTCATATACCCAGGGCATATGAGTCATATACCCAGATATATCGCTCTATGTCAACTCATATGAGCCATATACTTGGTATGTAAGTCAAGCCATATACCGGGATATATAAGCCAAGCTTAACCATATACCCAATATGGCGAGGTCCGGATACAGTCAGGCGAAAGTTTGGCAACTCTTAAGCAGTGGTCTAGCGACGGTCAGGTGAGGTTCGGTCAAATAGTTGGCCAAAGAAATTAATATTTTTGAATTTTTTTTAAAATGGGTATTTTTGAAATTTAAATTTATTTTTTTGAAAAAAATTGCTATTTACTAAATTTTGAAAATTTTATATCAGTTTCCAAAATGTATTATTTGCTTTTAAGCTCCGAAATTTATTGTTAAGTAAAAAATTAAAAAAAAATTTCCTCCTTAACTTTATAAAATGTATATTTTCACTCGAATTTTAGTTTTGTAACAAAAACATACTAAAATTATATTTTTCGTAACAATTTCTCCATGTCATACACCTAAGTTAAGTTATAAATTAAATTGAAAAATAAAAAATTTCAAAAAGGTCCATCCTTTGTGACTAATATAAAATTTCGCTCAAATTTAAATATTGTGTCACATTTTCACCATAAAATTAAAATAATAAGTAAATTAAACTTTGCAAATTGTATGAATAATACCCAAAAAATTTTTTACTATTAACAACCTAATTTATAAATTTTTGTATTAATATCACCTCATTGGGTGTCATTGAAAAATAGATTTAATATTTTGGGTACTTTCAAATTATTCAAATTTAATCATGATATATATATATATTGAGTCACAGAGTAAGTAATTTTTTTTTTATTTTCATATTTTAATTTTGTCGTTCTTTTGGGTGTAATTGAAAAATAGATTTAATATTTTGGTTACTTTCAAATTATTCAAAGTTCATATAAATAAAAAATTTATTGATTCATGGAGTAAGTAAATTTTTTTTTTATTTTCATATTTTAATTTTGTCATTTTTTTTTTAAAGAAAATGAGGGATAAGCCCTTCAATTTATTAATATCATATTAGCAACAAATAACAATAAGTTTAAAAAGTAGAGAGAGTTCTGAAACCAAAATCATCATGAATTGTCTTCTTCGCTAGCATATCCGCCGCCACACTGTTTGCTTCTCTAAATCTGCATTAATCGCACCTGCAGAAGTTCCCAGCAATTCTTTACAAGATTACTAGTACAAAACGTTCCTTCCCTTTAGCCAATAATCATATATATCATATAGAAGCATATGAATCACATTGGAACGCTAATTTCTTCAATCCATTATCCCAAGCAAGAGTCATAGCATAAAACAAGCCTCATAACTCAACTTTTAGTGCTCCACGATGTCCTAGATATCTCTGAAATCCGAGTTGCCATCTATCATTGCTATCACGAAAACTACTCGCACAAGCTGCCTCACCAGACTCCTTTTAGCACTATTGTCAGTGTTAAAAGCCAGTGTTAAGAGTAATTAAGCATAACTTTATATTAATTAATCATAAAAGTATTTAAGTATATAATTATAGATAAAATCAGTATTACAATTGAATTAATTTTTTTTATATAATTGAATTTATATTATTCTTTTCATCCATGTATATATATTATTCAATTTATTTTCTTTTTTAATTATAGATTATGTTTTTAATTATAATTTATTTTAACTATATTAAAACTATTCATAAAGAAGATAAAATTATATTAATTTATTATTTTAATACAAATTTTAAGATAATAATTAGTTTTGGGTTTTTTGGTTTGGTATATAGAGATTTGGATATTTTCACGACCTATGGATTTGAAAACAAAAATTTCCACACACCCGTGGATATTTTCACGGGTTGTGCTTTTAATTATGGATTATTTTCAATTACATGTTGTTTTAATTATATTAGAATTAATTATGAAAAAGATAAGAAAATACTTGATGAAGCGATTTTAATTACGAGTTATATTTTTAATTATGGATTATTTTAATTAGATTAGAATTAATGATGAAGAAGAAAAGAGAAAATTTGATGATGTAAAAAAAAAGACTGTATTAAGACTTTTAAATGAAACTGTATTAGTATTAGGTAACTTTTTTCAATGGTCATCAGAAAACTTTATAAGCGCCTAATATCATAATTCTACATTATTTTAGGTTTATGATATTGCTTATTCTATGTTAATTATATACGATTTGTATTCTCTATATATGTTAGTTTTGTTCTAGAAAAATATAATTATTTAATATAATTTTTTTTTGTGTTTTTCTAATTTTTAGATATACAAATATAAAATGTTCAATTGATAATCTTGAAATTGAGCAAAGATAATTCATGATTAGTTTTTTTTTCCCTTAAAATCGAACCAATTGAATCGTTCAAAAATAACATCGTTGCACAATATTAACAAATAATATTTGCAAATTACAAAGTAAGCTTTTTTCAATTTTTAAAATTAATTTAATAATTCATTCTTTCACGTTTTATGCAATCTTAAACTTGATTGAAAGTGCATATTTTGCACAAATTAATTTAGCACTATGCTAAAAACAATAATTATTAATATAAAAGCAAGTAAGTAAACCAATTTAAAACTCTAAACCTTCGCAATCAAAATTTGAATTTGTAATATTGTGTGAAAACTTGCATTTTGATCCCCGCTTCTAAAGGTAGAAGATGAGGAATTTAGGATTTGGTCCTTACTCTTTTTTAGACAAAATGACTTGATAATATATATCTTAAAAACTAGAAGATTTGAGCCTATATTATGAAAAATAGAATGACCTAAAAGTATATTTATTAAAACATTAAAGAGTGAAAAATAATCTCCCATTATATAATATAATGAAATTTTTTATTTTACTCAAAAAATCAAACTGACTCATATCAATTTAGTCTGATTCTTTATTTTCAAGAAACAAAAAATAATTGGATTGAATTTTTTTTTTAACAATAAATTAATTTTATTACTATTATCTTTTTTTCTGACACAGGAAAAACTTAGCTGAAGTAATTTTTTAGCTCTTACACAAATAAAGAAAAAAGAAAACCACCGATCTAAACCATGAGAGATATGTAAAAAAACTTATAATACCTCAAATACAATAAAAATAAGGGAAATTTACAATAACCTCATATGTTTTACATAAAACTAAATTTGTAACATCCTAAAAATAATAATTATTGGATAACAAAAATAACTTAAAGGATCAAATTGTAGTTTACCAAAAATATTAGATTAAATGAAAAATGAATCTTAATAATGAATTATTTTATATAAAATTTATTTAATTAAATGTTTAAAAAATAATGAGATGAGTATTTTGAGTAAATTTCCTAGGTTTTGAAAATCGGTTAATTTTTATCACACCGGGTAAAATGCAGTAAAACGGTAAATTTAAAATTTACCTTAGTTAATTAATAAAATATTAAATCAAGTATGAATATGATAAAAATGAAGTAAACACTTAATAAACTCATAGACAAATGGTAATCAATTGTAAACAAAGATATACCTATTTAATTAATTTGAAAATTTAGTAAAAATAAGTAAAAATCAAATAAAATAAGTATCAAATGTACAATTAAAATTCAGATTTCTTTAGAGACAAACTCAAATAAATATTTGTAACATTTTTATCACATATTAAAGATATAATTTGAAGGGTTTACAATTAAATGAGAAATATGGATAAAAATGGATTAAAAAGTAAATTGTAATTAAATTTTAACACAAGTAAAATTTAAATCTGTCACATACCATGATTGAAGTA
>CATIWJ010086104.1:0-13512 GCA_949640765.1 Croton laevigatus | reverse complement strand
AAGGCTCCCACCTGCCGTCGATCGGGAAGGCCTTCACACTGTGATTCTGACGCCATCTGCACCGCCGCCAGTAGTTAGTTGAGGAAGGTCAGTTTTAGATCGGAAAAGTCAGATTTTCCAATAGCTTTTCCCGACATCCTCTAGTAATTATTGCCGTCAATTTTCATATCAATGTACTCATCTCTCCGGGCTCTTTTAGTTGATGTATACCATTTTTAAGGTTGAAGTAGTTTCCAGTAGCTGACGGTTTTGGAGGTTTGATGGTTTATTTTTTTAAATTTTATTTTTGATGCTCTGTTTTAGCTGTAATTTATGCTCTGTTTTTTTTTTTTAAATTAAAGAGTAATTTCATTTTATTTTCTTTGATTTTATCGTATTATCACTTTGATTAACAATGAAGTAAAAGCAAGACATCGATCTAGTTTATATTTTGTTGAGATAGCTGATGGATGCTATAAAATCTATTTTATTTGTTGTCTCTTATGTTTTAGCAACTGAAGTTTAACATTGTCTCTACCTATTGGCAGATTCTCTTTCGGAATACTGCCCATTATTCTCATTGCACTCTTCGGCAATCCATCTAATCTTTCTAAAAGGCATGGAGTAAGTTCTATTTTTATTTGTTGCTGGAAACGAAAATGGAAGAAAGGAAGAAGAAGATGACAAAATGCAAAAGAGCCCTCTTATTTTTTTATTTTTTTAAAAAGCCCGCAAAATTACATTTTGGTCCTCTAACCGTTATCTTAACAGAAAAAATAGACAGAAGGAGGAAAATGTTAACGGAATTAAAACGGAGGGAGGTTTTAGTCTGAAAAAAAAAACATAGGGAGAAAAATATAGTTTATGTAAAAACTAGGGAGGTTTTTGTAAATTTCCCTTTTTTTATTTTGTAATGGATTTACATAGACTAGGACTGGATTATAGACTAGATCTGGTTATAGGATTACTTGTTATTTATGATGATTAATACTTGATCACTGTACATTGATTCTCACATAACATTGCAATTGCAAAGCCAGACCCATTCACATATTTGCAACTTCTTCTAGCATAACATTTGTGATTCAGAAATCATAAAGGCATAGGAACTAAACTCATTTTCAAATTAGATTAAACATGTCGAGCTTTAAGTTTGAATTAGCTATGCCAATAAAACGTTATTTTATTAAGTTATGTACCAAACATGTGAGATCATGTTGAGCTTAGCTCAAATGCTATTCTCGAGGTTGCTTAAGAAGGCAGACAAGGAGGTAGCCCAAGTGCTTCCTTACTAAGCCTTGGTGCTTGTCTGTGATTCACATTCCCCCTTTCCTGTAGTTGCTCGCAAAGAGTGCAGCTTGTTTACAAGCCTACATAATAAGAACTATATTTGTTCCTATAAATCAAGAACAATTATCAACTTCACCCATATAATTTGGGATTTGTTATCATATTGTTGGATTATAATTTGTACTTAGTGTTTATACATTTGGTATTGGGATATATGTAGACTAATACTATAAATGCACTACTGATAAAATCAGCATGCATGGATAACAAGTAGATCAACCAGAACTTTGAACAATTTACCAGCAAACTAGCTCTACCAACTCCAATACTCAACCCACATAATAAAGCCAAAGACAGATAATTAATTGGTAGTTACCCTATTAACATCGTAATAGCTACCTCTTCCTTGACCACGTCTTCCACAACCTCGAGAGGACCTATCTCTCTCCCTTTCATACGTTCATACAGACCCCTGTTGCAACCTTCCTCTTGAATAGGAGTCAAAATCATCTCTAGCTCCAGATGCCCTAGATTTTTGACACTGTATATCCACCCTCACATACTTATTGGCCTTGTTCAGGAGGTCCTGAATTGAGGTAGGCTCATCCAGGGATAAAAAGTTAGTCAGCTCTTGGAACTTGCAGCTGGATTGCATTATCTACACTGCCAACTGAACATTCAAATCTTTCACCTGGATGACCATTATTCTGAACCTTTTGACAAACATGTCAAGGTGTTCACATTCCCCTCTCACTATCAACTTCAGACCTGAAGACTCCTTTTTCTTAAGGATATTGACCCTAAACTCTAAGATCATCTTCTCCACCAACTCTTTGAAACTAGAGATGCTATGGCTGGACAGTATGTGGAACCACTCATCAGGCATCTTCAGATAGTGTTTCTGGAAAATGCTTCCATATGAGTGCATTAGTTGCCCCTTAGCTACCATGAAGTCATGGTAGTTCCTCACATGACTCATGTGGTTCCCTTTTCCAGAATAGATAATCTTCAAATTTGGGGGCCTTCCACCCTTAGAAGTAAGTGCCCTTTCAATACTTAGCAGAAAAGGTGACGCTGCTTGGAAAGGTTCCTCCTTATTGTCCCCATTTTGAACATCTTTCATCAGCTTTACCAACTTAGACTTGGTGAGCTACTCTCCCAAGAATGGCTCTTCACTATTTACCGTACCCTTCATCATTCTACTTTCTTTTACTTGGCCTCCACTTTTTATCATAGGCCTCTTCATCATCACTATATCAATCTCCTCGTCTCCGATTTGTCCTTATATCTCTGGACACATGTCGTTTACTTCCTCTTAAACTACCCCTGTTAGTAGAACGACCTCTACTAAGCTCACGACCTCTCCTTTCACCCAACATATCATCCTCTACGTCTCTTCCATCATCATCATCCCTTCCTACCCTCTTATCTTCCTCTTTATCATCTACCAACATATCATTTTGGTTGGTACCTAAGCAACCTCCACCCCCTAATGCCACTGAAGCTTAGGATGGAGGTAGAGCAAGTAGCTACCTCTGACTAAGATTGACCAGCTGGGGGGTTTTCCTGCAATATATGGTTGAGTAGGCCAAGTAGCTGCTCTTGGGTAAAGGGTTGTGAAGAGGTCAAGTTTGAGGTCGTGGCTATTGTGGAGTGTGAGGTATTTGGGGAAAAGTTATGGGTGGGTTTACATAGTAAGATAGCGATTTCCCTACTTATATAGGAAATGTGTTATTCTTGGGGTGTCGGCACATGAAGTTTGATGGTAGGGTCCCCAGAGGGTAGCAAGGTGCTTATCCCTTGGGGAGTGGTAGAGGAAAGTGAAGACATATAGGTTACTGGTCCTGACCATCATGAGTACCTTTATTCTCCTTTGTACTCATGGTTTCTTTCTGTGTTGTAAGCGATTTGAAGATCAAAGGTACCTTCATCCACCCTCATTGCACTAATAAAAGTCTAAAAAATACTTAGCCCCGAAAGATGCCATATGCTGGCCTCACATAGGCAGTGAAGCCTCGAAAATCCCACGTCTAAAAAACTCAACAGGTCCCTTGATTCTTGGAGCCCGGAGGTCCCTAAATTCTCAAAGTCCAGCAGTCTAGCTAAAAGGCAAGGTTGAGGTAGGTTATGCGACCTCGCCCTAGCTATGGTAGGAGTGACCTTACCCTTAGCTTAGACAAGGGCGACCTCACCACCATTATCCTAGGTAAGGGCAACCTCTCCTGTAATATCCGTCCAGTATTATGTACTATATAAATATGTACAGAGAGTAATATTTAGTAAAGTAAGGCATCGGACTATCAACTAATGCATCCATCTCTAAAAACAAGTCGTAGAGCGAATGGGGATTTTGGAAAAGGTTGAGGACCAAAATGTAAAATTTTAAAAAGTTTCATAAGGTCTTAATAATGTATATAAATGATATCAACTTAAGGCTAATTGGGTCACAACGGTGTATCACGATTTTTTCAAAAAACGAGCCTAGGAAAAGTTACGGTGAAATCTCTATGGATGACTTTTTGGTAATTTAGCTTGGAATGAGTTATTTGATGATAAAGCAAAATTTAAGCACCAATTTGGTAAAGAAAAAAGGTGGTGGACACTTAGCTTAATCAAGTCATCAATTTAAAAGAAAAACTTTTATTTTGGCTAAATCTTAACCATCCAAAAATCAAGGAATTAAATTAAATTAAATAAAAAAAGAAATTATTTTTGGACATAAAAATGAAAAAAGGAAGAGAAGAATGAACAAGAATTTGTTCATCTTTCTCTCCTCCATTGTTGTCCACATTAAGGCCAAAAACCAAGGAAGAATTTTAATGTTTCAAGTGATTAAAGCTAGGTGACAACTAATCTAAACAAGGTAATCATCTTTTCTTCAATTATTTTATGATTTAGTAGGTAGTTAGGAAGATGGAAGAATGATGTTCATAGTTGATAATGATAGTTAGTTGATGAATATGGAAAAGGATGATTGAATAAGCTTAGTTTTGGTGATTTAAGCATGTTGGTATCATAAAAATGGATAGAAACATTAAGATAAGCAATGTAGAGACATACCCTTTAACCTAGGTTTTATGATCTTAATGTTAATGGTGATGTTTATATGGGAAATCAAGGGGAAATGCAAGAAGAAAGCAAGAAATAAGCAAATGAGAAGTAAACCTAAGGTTTGGTACTTTAACTTTGGAATATGTTCATTTTCTTCAAATTTTTGTATTATAGAGTGTCCTAATTTTCAAATATATGATGTTTATGAATGTGTTTGATGCATTACTATGTGTTTTAGATTGAATATATGTCATTGGAATTGAAAGAAAGTCAATTGAATGAAAAGGGTGCAAAAACCCTTAATAATCCATAAACTTTGGAGAATTTTATCTCACCCTCCAAAATAGTTTTTGCAAATTGGACTCCTAATCCTTCATTAGTATCATAAAAGGAGTCTTAAAATAATTTTTATGGTAAAAAAATAATTTCCCCTTGAAAAATCAAATCTTGGCCGAATGCCTTCAAAGGTTATGGTCATTATGCGATTTTGTGTAACTTAGCCTTTTTAACTAGTTAGAAGTTGAATTTTAAAATGAAACTTCATATATGTTTTCTTAACATGTTAAGGGGTGTTTATGACTTATTTACACATCTATTTCAAGAATTCAAAGTTAAGCAAAAGCTAGATTTTAACTATGCATTTGGTAATATACTATTCATTTAGTCATTTTCCAAGAATGTATTTATATGAAATTTAACAATAAATAAATAAGTTGTCTATGTAAAAATGACAATGAAAGAGAAAAAAGTAAAATTGTATGCATCCGTTGATCACCCGCTTATCTATCATTGAATATTTGTTTATCATCTATTGGAAACCAAATGAACATATATGGAACATAATTGGAAATTGTTTATGGAATTTAAAGTGAACCTAAATAACTTATGCTCTTCTTAGTTGAGTCAAACTTAGTTGATAAAGGTATGATGCATCATAAAAATCATCCGTTATACAGTAATGCTATGATATAATATATGAATTCATCCGTCATCTGTTGTAGCTTTAGCTACTAATATTCATCAGTATAGCCTCAGCTTGTATATGTATATATATGTAGCTTCGGCTATGAATTAAGCCTTGGCTACTATGATGTATGAATATTCATCCGTTTGCTTAGGAATAGAAATGATATGAGATATATGATGATATTATTCATCTGTCATTCGTTGCCTTATCTCCG
Organism: Croton laevigatus; assembly: GCA_949640765.1. Taxonomy (NCBI): domain Eukaryota; kingdom Viridiplantae; phylum Streptophyta; class Magnoliopsida; order Malpighiales; family Euphorbiaceae; genus Croton; species Croton laevigatus. Next base: position 8,011 of record CATIWJ010086104.1, on the reverse strand, counting down.
TGGTTCTACTATGTACCTTGTTGAGCAAAAGTAAATATAACGCCATTTAAGTAAATATGTATATCTACTTAGTAATTGAGTATAAGTATAAGTAACTCACATGTTCTGTTTCATTTTGGTAAACTGTCTTCATATGTATTTGTTTGAAGTTATTTTGTTGTTTATTTTCATTCCACTAGCTAAAGTACTCACTGGGCATTAGTTGCTCAACGAGTTATTTCTCTAACTCACACGTTAGTAGTAGTGATACCTCAGCTTTCATTAGTCGCGGCACATAGCGTGACACTCTGAAGGGTATATTTCCTTGAATTACATGTTAACAGTAATGGCATGTATATAAGTAATACAACACGGCATATGATAAAGTGTTTCTAAAAGTATTTTAATATGCTATGCTGTATTAGTATAGAATATTATAATGTGTTACTTGAATAAATATTAGGAGATATATAGAATTGCAAAATTTTATTTGCAAAAGATTGGTGATTATATAAGTGCTTGTGTTAAGACTGACCAATTGAGAAAACATTTTCAAAACTTAAAAATTTGTTTTGTCGACACTTGGGGTAGTCCTAGTTTTGCCAGAACTCTGTCCAATTTTCTATAAAAGTCAAGTGAATAACTTATATAAATAAGTCATAAGGCATATAGACCATTATAGTGAAACCTGGTCCCGGCTTACAGTAGTAGGTCGAGATAGGGTGTCATCTCCTTAGCCTGAGTGTGAGGTGACCACACTATTTAGAGGTTCCTAAACCTATAGGAGACTTGCAAGATGAAAATGAATACTAAATTTCAAGATTTGCCATTGTCGTTCTTCTTTATACTAGCACTGATTTGAACTTGTTCTGCGGGTGGAATACAATCTATTGATGGCAAAACGGTTTCTAAGAAAACTCAAAGCAACATGCGACATAGGAAGATGCTTGAAAAATCAAAAAGTAAATGAATTCATATATCCAAACTCATCGCGAAGGAACGAACATATAGATTACGGAATTCGAAATTGCTCGTGAAGAATAAGGTGTGATTTCAGATATTAGAAACTGGGAGTTCTTTGTTAAAAAAAAAAAACGAATTCATATATAAGAAACTGAAACAAAATTTAAGGAGAAAACAATTTTAAATATCAGAAACTGGAAATCCTCTTCAAGAACTAGGTGCGAGGGGTAAGGAATAAGTTTGAAGAAATCGTTTTATGAAATAGAAAAGAAATCCATTCCAGATATCCAACTTCGTTCGCAAAGCAACGAATGAAATCGATTCCAAATTCATCGTGAAATCGATTTTTGAAATTGAAAAGAATTTGAGATTGTGAAACGAGTTAGGGATTTCTAAGCATACAATAGGCTATTGTAAAGTGGTTGAACATGTTCATGAGTTGGAGCAGTTCCGTTCAGCTTAAGCATAGTGTCATCAAACTTCCAAAAATATGGAAAAAGATGAGAAAATAGAAAAACACAACCAAAGATGAAAACGGAAGAATGTTGATGCTCTTCCATAGACAGTTACTGTATTATTTTTTTTTACTTTAATAATTAATAAAAAATAATAATTAAAATTTCTAAAATATCAAATATCCCTATTAAGTCATGGCAGCAACATGTGAACACTGTGACATGCAACGAAAAAGGTGTTGGATTTGCTAAAGTTTACGGTAACCATTGGATTTATTTGCTATAAGCATGTTATTTATTTCAAAATCCTGTCGATTATTATCTATTTGTTGATGAGTAATTTGTAAATTTTGTTTTTCATTATTATTATGGTTTTTTTTTTAATTTCATTAAATTGGAACGATAATAATTTTGTAGGTTTGTTTACTTTCATTTTTAAATTTTACATTTATAACAATTGAATAGAATTATTATATTTGTTTGAAGAATTTTTGTTAGAGTTTTGGAATATTATAAGTTTATGAATTGTTTTTTTTTTCTTTGGTTTGGTTTAAATAAATCATACAAAACTAAATAAAATAAAATAAGAAAGATAAAAAAAGAAGAATGGATATTAATGCAGAGTAGCTGGCTCTGAATTTTTTAAAAGGCCTTGACAGTGACAAAATTAGCGGTAAATCCAATAAAAAGGCCTAACTTTCTCATACGATGTCAGTTTGAAACCCACAATAGTTTTTCGAAAAGGATTTCGCGAGATGGCGAGCTTTGAAAAGTGCAAGAAGATGCACTATTTTGCTGTTTAGGGGTCAAATTTACATTTTAAATGTTTGAGGACTATTTTGCTATTTTTGATGGGTTTTATTTTGCCTATATAGAGCATTTCAAATACTAATGTGGATTGCTCTTGTTCGCGTGCTACGTCAGAAAAAATAAAAAGATTTTTAAAAGAAACGCTCCAATGCTAATGTACATTTAGGGTGTGACGCTGACGTGGATTGAACAGTGTTTAGCTCACCTTTTATTTTTAGACGGTTTTTTAGATAATGTCTACAATTATGGTAGTGATTAGTTGAATATTAAAAGATAACTATAAAAAAGAGGGGGGAAAAATGGAATGAAAAGCCATCCATTGGAGATGAATTTTTGAAATTGAATGTTTACGAATAAACATTCAACCACATTATTTCGCACATTCTCTATTTTATATAATACATAAGCTAAAATAGACTTTAGCATTGGAGATACTCTTAAATTCAAAATTCAGCTTTTACGTTCAGGGGTTTGCTACATTCTTGTGCTTTAGAATTACAATTGAAGTCTATATATATATACCCACATTGTAGCATTCAAGGCTCTGCATTTTGGAATGAAAGTAAGATTAACTATTCTAAATTGAAGAAAAAATATACTAGATTAAAATAAAATAGTTGCTATTATGATTTTGATTTTCTTTTGGGTTTTTTCCAAAGTAGATTGTTCTTCTCTAATTAATACTTTTGCATTTTATATGATTTTTTTATATTATTCCAAAAATATAAGTTATTCCACAATCATATTTAATAATTTTCAAATATTAGCTAAGAAATTGTAAGAGAACACTACAATATAATTTTTATTTATAAATTCATATTGTATACCTATTATTTCTATAAAAATTTAAGCCTTTGATTATATTATTTTGTGTATACAAGATTATGATTGTATTGTAGTTGTGCTTTATGTCATTCACCAAATAAAAACTTGTAGCATACCCATAATTCGATGAAATACAGAAACTCTAAAAAGTTTCCCTTTGCTCTTTCTGATATAGAAATCACAGCTGAAAATGAAGTCCATCTATTGGTAGTAAATTATATAATCCACTAGAAGAAAGCTCAGGTACAATTTACAAAGCCGAAAGTTCAATTTGATATTCCAAGGCCAAATATACAAACAACGAAAAATGCATCACACTTCCTCACTAAGAGTTAATGAGATGAAATCAGGAGTACAACGAATTTCATCCACCCTGTGTCAGCCCAGCTACATCGACTTATGCATGGATTTCATCGCCTGGCCCTATATCTCTAATGTGGAGGCATGGATGGCATCAGTGGCCTAAAAGCAGGAGTGAAATTTGCCATTTTACCACTACCACTAGGAGGCAGTTGCGGGTAGGTGGAGTTCTGTCTGGAGTCATGGGCCCAGGACCATTGGCCATGGGGGGTGGAGGAGGGGGTAACGATCTAGGTACCGACATTGATGGTGGTCTAGATCCAGGTGGTAATCCTTGTGGGGGAGGAGGTGGTGGAGCTTGGGTGGTGGCGGTAATATCTGCTGGTTAATTTTCCTTTCCCCTAATGAAGCTTGGGTTAAGCTAAGTGGAGATCGGAACCGACTGATGTTGAAGAATCAGCAGGAAAAAAAACCTGGGGCATATCGCCCAAATAATTGGGCCAGTTCTAGATGTAGCTTTTCCCCCAGATTATCTTGAACAAGGCATAAGTTGCCTTGTGCTAAGGTTTTTCAAAGTCAGTCAGTGATGCCAAGTAATAAAAACTGTGATGTATAGCTTCATCCGGAAAAGCTTTCTTTAGGTCATTTGTCATTACTAAGAGAGTCCAGGATCTATTCTATATTTAGGGGGGACACCAGGAGCTGCCGTGCCATTAGCTGCAGGGGCAGCTCCTGTGGCTTGGTCTTGAAATAAAATTGCAACTGCAAATGAACATTTCATGTAAGACTGATTAACTCAAAAAGGACACGTGCTTACATAAAATTGAAAAAAAAAAATTAATGAGTACATTGGCACAGGTTCAGCCTACGAGCAACTCCGTCAATTTGATGTGTAACAAATTCTCATAGTCAAACATAGAATATAAAGTACAAGAAGCATGGAGAGTTTCACTTTTTCTTTGGCAAACGAGAAGCATGAAGAGTGTCTGAGGTTGCTTCATGATTTAAAATCAAATAAAAAGGAAGGCAACAAAATACTAACCGTAAACATCTTTGAATAGGGATCCCAATGAGAAAGAACTTCGGAGTGGATTTCTCAATTTCTGTGCCAGGAAACTGAAATGCAAACAATCCACAAATGGTAAAAGAATATTTCTTAAACCATTAGAAGAGAAAAATTATGAGCTTGCATTTTAAATTTAATCAATAGGGTTGCACTTGCACTTTCTGCATCCACATTGATGAAAACAATTAGAAATCTCATACGGATACAAAATGAAAACTTAAACAGACAGAAAGGAGAACAGATATCCAAAGCCAATAACATCATATGTGGAAACTTAAGTGTGATCAGAGAAAGTGCTACAAATATTCTTTCACTAATTCTCAAAGGAGAAGTAAGAGGGAACACCTGCTCGAAAGATGACATAAGTCGGTGTCTTGGCTTTGTATTGTCTTCTATCTCAGGAGATTTCCTGCTTTGTTTATGGATCAAACTACTTTGTTACTCAATATCCAGCCTACCGATTTTGACTATAGAAAGGCAAAAAACAAAGTCTCTATAGTTAAAGTTCTAACAACCACATTTGCAAGTTTACTAAGCATTAATTCTTGCTTAGGAGGACAATACAAAAGAAAGTAAATGTAAATATGTAATCGATATTTGTGTACGATCACACAGTTCATATCCAGGCTTTACATCAGAAATCCATTTCTTGGTTCTGAATCAAGATACATACAAAAAATTCATGTGTAAACGTTAATGATCAATCTAAGTTCTCCAACCAACCACTAGTTCTAATCTGATGTCACTAAATCAATAAATTAAACATTGATATATCACAATATCTACAAACTGATTCTAAAGAGATCATGCATGGTTGGCGATCAACTAGCAGAAATAGCTAACAACCCTATGTCGTCTCATTGCAAAGTTAATATCTGCCCACTTGCACGAAAGAAAAAAAACCTATATCCTATACAATGTTTGAACTCCCAAATGATTTCACATCTAAAATGCAACTCCATAATATATGTATCCATAGTTGTCAAATCGAGATTCGAATCGAGAATCGAATTTGTCTTTTTTAGAATCGAGAATCGAGTCGAATCGTAAGATTCGGTTCATATTTTTAATATTAATAAAAAATAATATATATTCACTTTAAAATCTAAAAGGCTACTAGTAAAGTTAATTTATAAAGTCTAAGTCTTCGTCTTCATCTTCATCTTCATATAACCTGATTTACAAAAATTAAACATTATATTATTTTTTTAAAAAAATCAACAAAATACTAGTAAAAAACATATATTAATAAAACACTATTATGCATGTGACACTAATAATAATAATATATATAAAAAAAAAAAGAAACAGTGGCTAAGATAACTTTAAAACAGAAAAAAGAAACCAAAAAGTAATATTCTTATCAACAAAAAATGTTCCAGCATAAAGTCGAAGAACAGAGTGCAAGTCGAAGAACAGAGTACGCATGATCAAACAAAAAACAGAGCCAAAGAAGAAAAGAAAGAAAAAAAAAAGTACTAGTAGAGATTCATGTGTACCTGTGGATGTGAGCTGCAAGCTTGCAACAAGGAAGATTGATAGAAGAAGCAACTTTGTGGGCTTTTCTTCTTGATGATTTTTTCTTTCTTTGTTTTTTTTTTTTTTTTTTCCGATGAACTCTCTCATCTCTTCTGATTTTGCTCTTTTATAGGAAGAAGTGATGTTGGGATTTTCAAAATGGGTCGTTAAGTTAGAATTTCAACGGGTTTTCGGGATTTTCAGATTTGATTTTAAAAAAACAAAGGAATCGGCGATTCCACCGATTCTACCGAGTCAACATCGATTCTCCCGAATCATTACCGATTCTCCCGAATCATTACCGATTCTTTGTGAATTTCGATACATGGCATAGATTCGTATCGTTATAGGTATAAATTGAATCGAATCGTACGATTATTATTGCTTTTGACAATTTTATCATTATGAGTCATAACCATATATTGTTTTTGACAATTTTATCATTAAGAAAAAAATATTTTTGAAAAGAAAAAAAAATATCAATCATAAAATTAAGTACACGAACTGAAATGTATTTATCCAATTTTTTCGGTTACTAATACTACTATTTTTTAAAATATTATTTATTAATTATAGCAGGATTCATAATAGTAATGATTATAACACCAAAATGAAATTTTCAGAAGCACTTGAAGCTCTACTGATACTAGTACCAGTCACTGCTGCTACTGCTATCAGAACTTTCACTAATAGGTTCCAAACTGTTAATAACATTGATATGGCTCAATCTCTGGAGAAACTCCGCCCACTCCATTTCGTCAGGATCCAACTGCTCTTCATTAACATCCATGAATCTTATAGTGGCACCAGGACAAAATGAATTGACTTCCTGATTAACTTGATTATTCAGTTCAGTCACATTGGGAATTCCATTTCTTCTCAAATGCTTGATGGTGAAGTTTGGATCTTTTCGACGCACCTCTGTTATGCAGCAATAATAATCCATTCGGATACGCGGATTAGGACCAGGAGGACTGCCTTCCCCAGATTCAGCACCACCTTCAGCAGCAGCAGCAGCATCACCTTGATTAGCTTCAGCACCACCTTCATCAGCGGCAGCACCACCTTGATTAGGTGGTGCGGTACCACCAATATTCTCCTGATTTTCAGCAGCATCACTAGCCGGATTTGCTGAACTCTCACCCTTCATTGCTGTTAGATACAAAATATTGCAATAAGAAACAGATGCTTTTTGTTTGTTACCCGGTACTCAGTTGTTAGTAAACAAGAACCTAATATTTATAGACGATTATAGCATTCAGATTCAGTGATTTGTTTCTGTTGAATAAGAAACAAAAGATGCATGAGTTGAATTCAATTAGTCATGGTTACTGTATCTCTAATTCATGTTTATATTCTGCTACATTTTTCATTACAGTTGCATTTCATGATAGAATCATTTTCCCATGATTTTGGAACTAGAAAGAGAGTGCTGACAACACAAACAACCAAATAATTATTTTATTTTCTCATATGTATTAGTAATAACTACTGTTTAATCCAATTATTGCAAGACGAACAGGGCAGAATATTTATTATAATTGAACGTTGGGATGAAATAAAAAATATGGTAATCTATTGCTAACATAAACTTCCTTCAACCTTTTGTTATTTGTATATTTTTATAAAATCTAAGTACAAATTTGCATACTCTCACCTTTAATTTCTAGCATTAACACTCAAACACTATGTACAATACACTTGTCTGTTACTTCCATTGTTCAGGCACTCTCTGCAAAAAAAAAAAAAAAAAAAAAGAAAAGGAAAAAAAATAGAGAGAGAAAATATGAAAACTATACAAAAGATAATGAAGTTTCAATTAGAAAATTACCTAGAGCAACTTATCCACATGTGCCAGCAGCCATTGTAGGAAGTGGGAACAATCAAGAAACCTTTTACAAGTTGTGAATATAACAACTACTGTCATTCTAACACAAAATCAAACTACAATTAGTATTATAATTCAAATTTATTAATAGTAAAAGCAAGTCAGTAACAGATAAAACTCAATTGCAAGAAGTTCTATCATATTCTAATTAATATCACTCATGCCAGTAATGGGCAACTCTAAGTTCCCAAAGAATCATTTTGGTCT